>JAFIDM010021377.1:13334-30830 GCA_023159025.1 Thereuonema tuberculata
TGAGGGAGCTAAACCAAATTGGTGGATCATTCGATGAAGAGGAACTTTGCTGGATGATACTGTCCGGTTTACCTTCAGAGTTCGATTCAATAGCTCAGGGATTAGTGTTGACCGAAGATACTCCCCAGTTTAAATTTGAAGTAATAGTGGATAGAATAATCCACGAAATTGATAGGAGAAAACGAAATGTAAATAGATCAACTAATGATAGTGGAATACAGGCTTATAAAACTAAGTTAACTAAAACGAGTTTACCTTATAAAGAGAAACGTAAATGTTACAACTGTAACAAAGTAGGACATTTGGCTAGAAATTGTAAAGTCAAGAAGAAAGAAAGAGAACCTATTGCCTGTGGTAGTAAGGTTAAATCAATAAAAGAAAAAGATAAAGACCGTGACACGGATAAAAGAACGTACACAGGTATTACAGTGAGTGAAGGAAATCAATGCATGCTAGCGAGTATAAGTAATGAAACCTGGTTAATGGATAGCGCAACAACCAATCATATTTGTTGTAACAAATCAAGTTTCGTAGAATATGAAACGTTAAGTAAAAAGGTGGAAATACATGAAGCGTCGGTGAAACCGATTAATGCTATAGGAAAAGGCTCAGTAGTTTTAAAGTGCAACATTCCAAGTGGAGAATTTGTGACAATAAAATTATTGAATGTGTTTCATGTACCAAATTTAGGGATAAACCTTATATCCTCTACTCAACTTGCTCATAAAGGATTTGTGCAACACTTAAGAGGTAAAACTTATTTTGTATTTGATTGGAATCGCAAGATGGTTATGCAAGCTGCATTAGTTTCAAATTTGTATTATGTTAATGTCTATTTACAAAGAAGAGCATAAAACTTTTATGAAAGTGCCTGAAGATAGAGCAATTCTCTGGCATGAACGGTTGGGTCATCCATCTTATCGTAAACTTGAAGTTATTTGATGCGAGATTAAACCAGAACGCATACTTGTGTAACAGAGTGGACTGCAAGAGTATAGCTAGGTGTTTTAAAAAAATTTTGTAAAAAGTTTAATAACTGAAAAATGTAAATTTTCATAAATATATACAAAGTACAATCTGGGAAGGTGATCACTACTTCCTAAAACTAATAATATATAACAATATATTTCTACTATCTAGTTTCTATTCATAGTTTAAGGTTCAACAATGCTTTACTATGATTTCACATTTAGTTCATACATCTCTATACTTTAGTAATTCAAATCACTAGGATACTGAATTAAATGTTCAATAGTTCTGCTTCTACTAAATTCAGTTTGAAATTTGTAATTAATAATTAATAAAAGACTTTATCTTAATGAATATAACACAAATCAAATATTACTCTTTGATTTAAATATAAATTATTTTCATTCATAAAGAATTTCTAGTATGGCTTTTCACTAGTATGAATGTAATTAACACTATTCTGAGTATAATATATGTCACTCTAGATTTGAATTCTAAGCATGAACTTTCACTGTATAATTAGTAACAATAAAGAATATTACTGTGTGAGTCTTTACTTTAAATCTTATCTTCAATCGTTAAGAAATAGTTTAAGTCAAACTTACAGTTGATGTCTTCAATAGTAGTACCTACTTGAAGATGAACTGCAACTCTCTTGACACTTACACTATAATCACAATATCGAAGCATTCAGTTTCCGTTTGAAACTTATCAACGTCGTAATGATCCTTTTCACTTTGGTACCATTCTACAATTTCAACCAAGATGATAGCTTCTCACCTTATGTGTATCAATACAAATATGTATTAGTAAATGGTCCTATATTCAAACCGCATTCATCATTAATCCTTTTAATGACGGTCAACTTCGGATCTTATAATCGTACGCCTTCTTCGATATCCTCTAGTGGTATTCGGGTCTTCGAAATATCCCGCTCTTTAAGTAAATCGGAACTTCTTCTTTCTTTGTCCGTTGAAATAAACTATTAGTACTTGATTAACTATATCTATTAGTCTCTTTCAGAGTCTTAGAATTTACTGTAATGGATAATAGAATTCAAATGAATTGAATATCTAATTAAACTCCGGAAATATCAACTTCCGCTTCGTCGGCTTAATAACGAATCTACTGTAGTAAATTCTTCTGACTAATTAAGATTCTTCTAATCTATTAACTTGAGTTCCGTAATCCTTAACTTATGCAAATAAACTTCGTCTACTTCTAATTCATCAATTAGTAATTCAAGGGTAAGTCCCTTTCTATTAACTTCCATTTCAGGTTTTCTAGTAACGCTCACTTTAGACTTCTGCTTCCCTTGAGTAATTAATGTACTCGTCTTAACGGAATAGCCTTAACATAAAATTAATTTCCGCATTTGCGTTTACTTCAATTTCATCGTAGCTGTTACAAGATTTTACTGTTCAGTTGAATTATTCATAATAATAATCTAAAGATTATAATACTTATCGTCAACTTCTATTGTGGTAAACGCAAGCTATTCGACTGCGTTACATCAGGGAAATAGAACCATTTCTACCTTCTCCCTTCAGAGACAATTCGAGTCTCCCGCAGGTTTCTCGGAGCACAGACGATTGGACGATCTCCCTCTCCTTAGAGCTCCAAGCTTCAACTATCATTACTCTCGACTCAGGCATAACTTCAATTGTCACAAGTCAAGTATTCACTACGTCATTACAAATTTGCATATTTAAAATTTGTGTCACTGAGCTTTGCTCATTATTTTAATTAAAATAAAATACATTTATTTTCAAGCAATATTAAAATGTTTCTTTCAATTTTTTTTTCTTCTTTAAAACTTCAACTTCGTAGAAATAAATTTCACAGGGGTTTTAAATAATACTATATCACCAACATTATTAAAAGGAATGAACTGTTAAGAGGAATAGATCACATTAACATAAATCCTAGAGAAATTTGTGAATCTTGCAAAATAGCTAAATTCACGGATGCTGAACATAGAAAATTAAATTTCATTAGAAGTTCTAAAGTATTAGAAATTGTACACACAGATGTGTGCGGACCTATCAGAGTACCCAACTATTATAGGGTACAGTATATTCTAACTTTTATAGATGATTACACCAGACGAGCTTTTATTTATCTTATGAAGAGCAAAGATGAGGTATTCAAGATAACCAAGGACTTTATTGAGTTTGCCGAGAGACAAACAGGACAAAAAGTTAAAGCAATAATGTCCGATCAAGGACGTGAATATACTAATACAAATCTAACCAAATTTCTAAAGGAAAGAGGAATTAAGCCTATGATGTCTTCTGCCTATACCCCTCAAAATAACGGGATAGCTGAGCGGTACAACCGTACCCTCATGGATTGTACACGTACTCTACTGACGGCGTCAAAGCTACCTGTTAATTTTTGGATATTCGCCGTGCAGAGTGCCAATTATTTAATAAATCGGATCCCTCATGAATCTATTAACAACCGCATTCCTCTCAAATTATGGAATGGGGGGAGGTACGATCCAAGCGTACGACATCTGCGAAAGTTTGGCAGTATAGCTTACATCAAAAATCCTAAAGTTAAAAGGAAAGGCAAATTTGATGAAAGAGCCATACAGGGTATAATGGTTGGATATGCAAGTAATGTAAGAGGTTACAGAATTTGGATACCGAATGAAAAGAAGATCATTGAATCTCGAAATGTCTTCATAAATGAAAATGTACCTGGGATCAAACTACTTCAGAATAAGAAATCTTATCCAGAAGAATATAATAGATTAATACATGCAGTTAAGCAGAACTCTCAATCTGAGTCGTCATCATCAGAAGAAATTGAGGATGAACCGAAATTAGAGTCTGATACGGAAACTGAATCAGAATTGGATAAGCCCCGAACTGAAGAGGAGACTATGCGTCTAAGATCTGGTAAAATTACTAAACCAAAGGTTGTAAAAACTTATCAAATCCAAGTTAATGAAGGCGAAAGAATGGAAAGAGAAAGAATAAGACGCTTGACGCATTTATTCACCAGTACTGAAGATGAGTCTGAGAGAGACGATGTTGTAAAAGAAAAATAAAATTGGATATGATAATAAGAAGCATTGAATTATTAGAGATATTGTTGATAAAGATGATATATAAAAAAGGAGATATATGTATCAACAGATCAGAACATTGTAACATATGAAATTAAAGATTTGAATAAATCAAATCATTTGAACTTTATTAGTATGATGAAGAAGACTAACTAAAAGGTTTATAGTAATGTGAAATAATAATTTTAATAAAAATAAAAAAATAACAGTTCAAGCAGGGGAGGTTGATGTAGCGATAGTTAAACTAATATTATATTTTTTTTATAAAAAAATAAAAAAAAAAAATTAATTAAAGAATTGTGCTTGAAAAGTTTTTTTTTTTTTTCTTCCCTTATGTTGTATGTGACAACGGAAATATTAATTTGCATATGCAAATTGTGTGTGAGACGTAACAAGAGGTTACGTTATATTAGTAGAAGGGAAGTTCGTTTTTTTTTAGTCAGTCAGTCAGTCTATTCCAAAGGATAAGGAGAATGATTTAAGGACGTAAAGTCATGATACTGATTGAGGCGATTTGAAGTCTTAGTGACTGATTTTATTATTCGAATTAGTAAGGACAAGAAATACGTCACAAAGGATGTGACAGTAAGAACAGGGAAAGATAACCCGTCGCCTGAAGTCCGAAGGAACAATTATTATTACAGTAAAACCCCGTTATTACGCTCGTCAAGGGACCGTGACCTACAAGCGTAATAAGCGGGATAGCGCTATAAACGGGGAATGATTTATATGATGGGGAAACATTTAGACACCATTTTACAGGAAAGATACTTGATTCTAAAATAGATATAGTGCAAATGTGAGCTTATTTCCTATTAAAAAAATCTTTGATTGTGGTTTGCCGTATGTGTATGCTACTGTTATAAATTACGACATTTTCAATGCGGTTCAAGAAACTATTAACATCAATTGATACTCCACTAGGAGCAATACAAATATATTTTCGGAGCAGTTTTAGTGCACTGCCCGCTATTTCACGCGCCTTTTCTTGAATGATTGGGTCATTTAATGGCACTGATGCATCACGGGACTGATGAATCCATTCAATTAGAATTTCCTCGGCATCTTCACATTTTCTACATTACTTTTTTACGTTTGCAACCATCCTTCGCTGAATTGATAATTCCATTCTTATTTTTTATTATTGTTCTCAGACTGGATCAGGGAATTCTTAGATTCTGCGAAAACCTTCTGATTTAGTGTAGAATTCTCGTCGTACTTACGAAGAATTTGCAATTTTTCACTTATAGAAAGGGATTTCCGCTTCAAAGAGTTCGAAGATTCCTTCCTACCAGGGAAAGAAAAGAATCGTTACAGTGTTACATTTCTTTTCGATACAAAATTTCCGATATAAAAAAGCGCTACAAGCGGGATTTGAAGCGTTATAAGAGGGTAAAAGTATAGAGAGTTATATAGAAAATTCCAGGGACCGTACAAAAGGAGCGTTAAGAACGGGATAGTGCTATAAGCGGGAGCGTAATAACGGGGTTTTACTGTATTTATTATTTCTAATTTTCTCAGAGTGAAGTGAACGAAATTATTCCAGCCGTTATCTGAAACCTGGACGATCACATTGACAAAGAGAAGGGACGTATCATTCTCTTCTCGCTGCTCCTGGACTAACGGAATTGAGAATTCTCCACGAAGTAAAGTATTTCAATATTTTGAACTGATTAATTAGAACTTTGAATTATAATTATAAGAAGATAATCCGTTTGATTAATCACTTCTAAAGATTAAAAGAAAACTATTGATAAGTGCGCCGTGAACCTTCAACGTAATGAGCTGTTCCATAGATTAGGAGACAGGATGAATCAGCTGACGTGAACGCCGAGCGCCATTTTCGAATAAGTTTACCGAAGAGGAAATCGGGACCATCGTAACTAGTGGACTCAAGACAGAGGTTTGATTCTGGATACTGCGAAGGATTAAATACATACGGGTGAAAATCTTACGAAGATGCCATTATGTAAGTAATTATTAAGCTATTTTTTTTGGATGGGATTTGCGTTCGTCAACGCAACCGTTATTATGAATGCAGTACAAAGTGAACATTAATTGCTAGTGAACTTGGAATAGTTATTGACATTGAAATAATTATTATTATAACCATAAGAGGAATTAAATCGATCCGAATAATTGGATGAACATTAGGCTTCGTGCTACAATGTTAATGGTCAGATTAGGAATTAATCAAAGAGAGCCATTAGATATATTAACGATAATTATTAAATTCATACAAGTGAATAGACGTAAACTAACAAGTAGATTAGTTTATATTAGTGTTAACTATAACCCGTAAACATACAGGTGGAAAAGAATAATTATTAAATTCATACAAGTGAATAGACATAAACTAACAAGTAGATTAGTTTATATTAGTGTTAACTATAACTCGTAAACATACAGGTGGAAAGGTTAAACGTGAACTAATGTTTTATATAGGCGACGTTAATATAGCAGTATTATTACATGACTGAATGAGCGTGCTACCTATATTATAAAAAGAATCCTAGTTTGAAGATTATTATTTAATTACCTGCTGTAAGTGCCTTTGTGAAAATTTTAGAGAACAGTACTTATTTCGAATAGAAACAATTGTATGCAGATTTTAAGGAAAATTGTTTTCAATGAACTTCGAAATAAACCTTTTTATAATTTTAACCATATACACACTAATTTCCTTGTATGCTTTATTTGATTATTATGCGTACTGCAACAATACCGCAGCAAAATATAAAGAGAAATACAATGAAATTATTTTCACTTGATATTGTTGTGATGTATACAAATGCACTTGTTATAGAAGCTTTAGAAATTATTGAAAAGAAACGTGAAGAAAATGAAGAGGTTTTGAAAGAGTATAATATTGAGAAAGAAACCTTCATTGATGTTTTAAAATTTATTTGTGAAAATAAATATTTTAAAATTCGATGTACAGAAAAAGGGTTTCCCAATGGGAAGTCCCATATCAGGATCGATTTGTAATTTATATTTAAATTGGCTTGAAAGTAACTTAATCTTAAAATGGAACAAAGCAAGTTTCTCTGATTTAAGATTCGCAGATGATGTATTGCTATTATGGGAAGGAACTGATAGGGAATTTTCCCAATTCCTTAAATTTGTGAATTCCGTAGATGTTCATCTGCAATTTACTTGTGAAAGAGAAAAGAATGGGAATTTATGTTTTTTTAGACGTTTTGTTTATTAATAAGGATAATGTGATTACTTACGAACATTTCCAAAAAGAATATCAAAGTAACCATTTGCTAAACTATGATTCTAGTCAACTAAAACTATCTCAACTAAAAGGGCTATCATATTTAATAATTTAAGGAGAATAACAGACGATACAGAAAATAAAAATTATGGCAAAAGAAGATCGATAACCTGAGTAAGAAACTAGAGATTAATGGATATCCCCAAAAGTTCATCAGAGCGTACATTAATCATTTTTTTTGTAAAAGAAAAAGGAAGAAAGAAGTTGTAACATCTAAAGAAATTAATCATAGTAACTATAAGTTGATGCGCCTTCCTATCGGTTTTAGAGTAGATAGGATTATTAAGAGTGTATTTGATGAAAACAAATGAAATTAGTCTATTACAAAGATAATAGTTTATTTAGAAAGAAAGACAAAAATGACGGTATCAATATTCTTTTTAAGATGGGAGTAATATACTCTCTAGAATGTAGAAATTGCTGAGAGATCTACATTTGAAATACAGGTAGATGTGTTAAAGAACGCCTTGAGGAACACTTACGAGCCTATAAGAATAAGAAATCAGGAATTTCGGACTAGGCTGATCATCCACTAAAAATGCAACACAACTCTGATCCTATTGTCAATATTATTTACGAATCTCACGACGAGTCGGAACGTTTTATTTCAGAATCAGGGTTCATTAATTTATCTAAATGCATGAACAGAGATAAATCTTTAAAGATGGATGCGATAACGTATGGTCTTTTTCAAAAGGTTGTAAATAATAAAAAAAATATTAAATCTAAATTGAGATTAGATTATTAAAGTAACTGCTCTTTGTTCTTCAAGATATTTTCATTGTAACAGTTCATCTTCACGATTGTTAACAATATAAGTTATATTTGAAGTGTTTTTCATTGTAACGTTTTATTTCATGATTGTTATACTTTATTTCTGTTGAATATAGAAGAAGGAATTTTTGTATTTATCTTATGTATTTTCCAGATGAAAGCTCTCGCTAAAAGAGTTGAAATATTGAAGTGTTATTGAAGAATTATTTGAGAAGATAATAAGAAAAGAGAGTTGCCATCAAAGCAAGACTAGAATCGACCGAAGAGACCTACTCTAGTCTTCGGGTGGAAACAGATTACGAGAAAAAGCACCCATGTCCAACCTGTGCCTTTAACTATCAATAAAGCTTCAGTTTTCTAATTTTCGATCACAGACGAACGAACTGATAGAGGACAAGGCTGATTTAAAATAATGTATTTAATAGTCAGAAGATTTTAGAAAATTATTAATTTAAATCAAGAAGAATCCTGTTTTTTTAATACGTGAAGCCCATCACTAATATGTCTGATATATTATTTTTTTGAACCTATCTTCCACAAAAAATAATATCAGAGCTTACTTTCGTTTTAACAGTTTACTCTCAGCGAATAATAAAATAAGTTCTACAATCTCTAGAATAACTTGGACGAGTCCTTTGGAAACAATGTGTTATTTATTCAAGCATGAAAAATATATTTCTGAAAACTTAAAGTTATCTCCTCTACTATATCTCAGTTCAGATATAGAGATCCTTCTTAGGATGAAACTTTCCCGGAAGTTTTAGTTTTGGAATTAACTTGGAACGGATTTTTGTTCTTTGCTCGTTGCTTAATACTTGATATAGAGGATGATTCTTTATAATGTGGATAAAAATCAGACCAAAGGTAAGGAAGTAAGGGCAAGACATTAGGGAAAGAACATGTTTAAGTTAAACAGAAGTGATAGGCAGAATGAAATGAAGGCAATTTACATGATTGAATGTGAAAATTGTAAAAAAGTTCTATTTATGAGAGAGTAAAAGAACGATAAGAGAACGTATAATTAAACACAATAATTATGTAAAACAAAATGAAACTGATATATCAGAGGTAGCTGAACACTGCTTAAATTGTGGACATCAAATGAGTAGCAAATGTAAAGACTTTATATATTAAAAAAATACTTCAATTACAAAGATAATAAAAAGTATTTTAATTAGAAATTCCAGAGATAGGAATTTAAAGGCACTGAGGTCGGTGGAAAATTCGTAAGTCTAGCTATGGATATGATTAATTTAAAATCAAATAAAATTATAAAATTTGAGGAATTAGATATTAATTATTAAGTTTGAGGTTTTATTAGGCCTATTTGTATTATTAAAAACTAGCCAGGAACCGTCACTTCGCTCCGGAACCCTTGCATCTATAGCATAAAAAACAAAAACTTTATTTATTTAGCAAATTAATATCGAGATCGGAGAATACACGACTTCCCAGCCCGTTGTAGCTTCTCCGCTTAACTCAGGTGTTGTGGGTTGGCGCGAAACACCTGGGGTTGTCAAAAAAAGCATGTTTTTACCTGTCACAGGTGTGACATCTATATCATAGGTATATAAAAACACATCGAATGCAACGTTGTGTCAAAATTTCAAAGCAATCGGTGAAAAACTTTCAGAGATTTAAGATTTTGAACAAACGAACATTTACATTTTTATTTATATAGATTTGACAATATTAAATTGTTGATTTTGTAATGAAAGCAAAGCTCGATTTGATTGTATATTTAATATGTTACAAATTCTTAACTAAATTTCATTTCCTCAAACTCCTATTTTGTTTATGAATTGTTCTAAGATAATGGCTTCAAAAAGAAAAGACGCAAAATTGCCTCTGAAAATTCATATTAAATATATTTTATATATTCAATTGGTGTTAGAATGTGATAATTTAAAAACGACTTTGTTTAAGTCTAATATTTTAATTCTAATTCAAAGAATGAATATTAATTGCCTGTAAATCCTCGGCATTTCTTTCCAGCTTTAAAAGGAATCTCTTTTAAACAATTTCAGGAAATAATTTGGATCTAGAGAATTTCTACTGAATGCTGTTTCTATTCATCAGATTTTGTAACTGAAAAAGAAAGAACCTATTTCCTAAAGATCTTTCATTAATATGTATTTCTTAAAAGTTCTATTTCTTCATTTTATAAAAGTCGTCAAAGCAGCACAAACGAAAATGCTACAATTCTTGTTCAAATTGTAATATTTGCTAAACACAGAATTTTCGATTATTATTTTAAATTAAGTAAATCCGCATTAGTTGTTGAAATTATATAAAGCCGATCAATTTCATGGTTCGAGCAATAGATTAACTATAAATGGATTAACTATAAATGGATGAAAGTCCATTGTTAAAGACATTAACAGACTTCCATTGTTTAATTTTAAATGTTTTTCAATGAGTGTTTTTGTTTGATTAACAGCAAGGAACGATAGAAAAGATTTCATATAGGCTGTAGTCCTAAAGTTTCAAAGAAATCATCCAGAGATTCAGAAGATATTGAGGATTTTATTGATGAAAGAATTTATTTAATTTCATCAATAAAATTTCTATGTCAATTTTTTTAATTTTTATTTAATTTTTTTTTATTATACAAATTTATTCATATCTAAATGATTAAAATTGGTAAACATTAACTGATATTTTTAGAAATATCAATTTTATGAAATCTGGAGTTGCTCCTTGAAGTTCACTGATCCCATTAACAAAATCACTGAGACAAAAATCTCAGTTGGTGCCTTTTTTTTTTTTTTGCCCTTTTAAAGTACGAAGTTATCTACCAGTTCTTCAAAATCTAATATACCAGAGATAGATAAAAAAAAATTCCTATTTGTATAAATATCTTTATTAATATGGAATTGATCGGTAGTAAGTATTCTAACCAGCTAAAATATGTAATAAAAGTTTTAAATATATTAAAAGTTTCAAGAAAATTAAATAAAAAAGTTATTATGTGGGAAATAGGAGGGGTGTGTGTGTAGAAAGACTCAGTGAACTAATGGGCCTCACTGGATGAAATAGATCATGTATAATAATGCATATATCGGCTGTTTGTTCAATTTCCTGGTAATCACAAGTTTCAAGCAAAATAACCTAAGGTGTTATACTAATGGCAACGACGAAATTATAAGAATGCATTATTTTAAGAAAACCTTGTTTTCAACAGACAGTGTATGGTTATGAATGGGCAAATCTAGGTTTCAATGAAATAATTTAAGTAAAGTTTCGTAATGGGTGTTGATATTTCTCTTTGATATTGGTCCCTGCGATGACCAATACTAAAATAGCCTAATTTTATTATGCAATAATCATACGATATTATTGTTTTAATATTTCCAGAGTTGGGTTATTCTCCCTCATTTAAACATTCTCCATCCATTAGTAATGATGCAAGTGAATTACCCAAACAGAAATACCTATTTCTTTATTAATTTTAGTTTCTCAAAATCTGAAGTAAACTACACTAAAAACTCGTTGATTTGAATTTAATGGGACCGCTACCGGTTGAATAAATGAATTTTCGTAAATGAATCCGGAATATATTGTTTTAAAAATACATACATACATTCGTACATGTTATTAATATTAATTACATGAATTAGTGTATATTAATGTTTTTAATGGAGTTACAGTTGCATAGTTAGAGTTATAGCTACATAATCGCTTGTATACGCTATTAAATATTGATTATTATTATTGATTATTAAATATCGAAAAGCAATAATGGATGTTACCAAGGAACTAATTATTCTCCCGACTTTTGATTGGCTAATTTGTTATGTACTAATATATAAAAAGACATAATTTTAAATACTTCTTTAGGTTGAAAATGGGTTGACAGCACATGTACCCGAAATATTCCTGACAATATTACATGTAATGTATTTTATATTGTATTTGTGTTTTTTTAAGCTTTTTAACTAAAAATATTGATTTTAGGGATGGAAAAATGTTTTTGTGTGTTTTTAAAATAGGCTAAAAATCGTTTCGGATAAACGCGGTTCGGATAAAAGAGTGTTTATTGTAGTGGAAAATCACACAAGATACAGTATATAGTCCAACAGATGGATCTTGACGATCTCGTTTGCATGAGAATTACGGAAAACACGAGATCTGGCCATTAGCCTCTTCAGGAGGTGTCAAGGAATTTAGTACTTTGAATGTCTGTCACTAGGAAAATGCTATCTAATGAATTTATTGTTGTTTATTGACTGTTTTAAATTTATGGAAAATCTATTAAAATATAGCAAAAGTCTCATGCATTTCCCCGTATTATAATTCACTTAAATATTTCAATGAAATGTAAACATAAACATATATATATATGAAACATCCAAGCATTTTTTATTTGTTTTTGATTTTTGTGATTAGCAAATAAAATAAATGAGAAATCAAGTGCTTTTTTGATTATTAATTCGTTAATGTAATGTTGTATTTTAAATTGAAAAGGGATTGTCTTATATAAATGTATTTACATAATCCTGCTATTTTGTTTTTGTATTTTGTTTCGTTTTGTTTACGTATGAAATTTTTAAAATTAACGTTTTTCTAATATTTTAGCAATTTTTTTTGTGGGCGATCAATATGTTTGACAGCTCTTCCATCTAATTTTGAGGCCCTGAAAAAGGCCTTTAAAGGTAAATTCTGTTTTTCTTTTTTTTCTTTCAGCTGTTGTTTCCAGTAAAAAACTGCGTGAATTGAGAGATGTACGAAATATGTACGAGAAGCTTCAGCTACTCTGTCTTGAACTCTTTCTAAAGGAATGAGAGGTCCTCCATTAATTAATTCCCTCCGAAAATATTCTTTAACTTGCAATATTATTTTCCGTGCGCTGCTTCGTATAGTACTGTTTCTCGACATTTTGTGAGAATAATTGGATAGAGGCTATTCTCGCGTAAATTACGTGAAATCACGAAAAAACGTCTGAGATCAAGATCCGTCTGTCGGACTATATATGACTTGATAATATTCATGGTCTTGATCCACAGAACCAATTCAGTTTCCGATTGATATATAAAGGTTAGAATATTGGTAACTGAAATAGTAAAACAGCCTGCATTAAATAGAAATAAATTTAACATGCAGAAAAAAATGGTTACAAATGAAAAACAAAGACTGCAAATGAATAAACAAATCACGCCTTAGAGTTTGTCAACAGAGGGAATCGGGAATTGTCATTTCGTCCTTCTGAGGGACTCGAATTTAGCCTATTTTTTTACTATTTATATTTTGGTATTGAAACCCTTTTAAGAGCCATTCCAGATCAAATTCTGCAGTTAACAATTAATATTATTGTTTAGATCTGATTCGATATTAATATTTACAACAATTACTTAGAACAATTGACTTTTGTTATTGTCATTTGTGATTTTACTTTCTTCTAGTTGAAACAGACTTTCTTTCTATAAAGCAAGATATTTAAAAAAAAGATTTATTGAAATGATGATGATAATTAAATTCTGCTTTTAAAGAAAAAGTTCCACCATTTATTTATCACTGATGATTTCAGTCATTGTGTATGTTTATAACATGTAGGTTTATTTCATGGATGTATTTTCAAGGAAGAAACTTTTTAACAATTATCAATCCAGATAAAGCTTAGTAAAGAAATTTCCAAACATTGAAATACTAAGAATTAATATTTCCTGATGCAAAATGGGACATAGACTTATTAAATGAATTAAATTCGACCATCGCTTGAAATTTACCCTTTGAATTAATAGGGATTGAATAAATGATATTCAACTAATACTAGTGTCCCCGTTAATAAGGAAAGCGTTTGAGTAGCAAATTGTAACGAGTCGCCTTGTTTTGTGTTTAAGTTGTAAATTGATTCATTCCTAAATGATCTTAAGTCTATCGAATTAAGGAATTTTTTATTGTCCGCTACACCATGTTGTTTCCGGAGAATAAAAGCTATTTTATGAGACGTAATTGCAAAATATCAACAGGTCAACACAGTGATCTCTGGATCTTTCATTACTTTCTGCAAATATTTTATTTTCATATTGTAAGAATGAATTCGAAATATAAAAAAACAACGAAAGTCACAATAGTCAGTTATCGCTTCATAAGCATTACAATAAACATATGGTCAGAAATACAATGGCCGACAAATTATATTTTTACTTTAGATTAAATATATTTTCTTTTTTTTTTTTGGTCCGAAAGGCCGATGCCGTGTCGCAAGGCGCTCTCCAACCGGAGAGTTGCCCATTACTAGGGAACAGAAACTGGGGTGGTTTCCCGTTGCCAGCCAGTAAGGAATGACGTCAGACCGAAGAGAACTCGAAGAAGAGGCTGACAAACAGAGGAAAAGATTAAACGATTAAAGATAATAAACACAAAGTTCCCTCAGAAATTTCTGAAAAACTTTTAAACGATCGAAAACTATTTGTTTATTTTGTAATTGTAATTTAAAATTCACATTTTTACTTAGGAAGAAAAAAATTATTTTTCAATAGAGAAGTAATTTTAACTTCTTAAATTAACGGCTTTGAAGAAACTAGCTGTTGCTTTAATCTATAGAAGTGTCTCTTCTAACCACTGTGCAGGTGTTTGATTGATTGCAAAATGATTTTGTGTTTGATAAAAAAACATGAATTGTCCTCTTCTGTTAAATTTCCTGAGTTATTTTTTATGTTCAAAAATTGTGTAATGATTCAGTATTTTGTAATTTGTTATCAAAAGCTGTCAAAGTATTTAATGTGAAAAGCTTTACAAACTGTAAAAGTATTTTTAAGATAAAATGATTAAAATAAATATATACGATTTAAATTTTTTAAAAACGATAAATTAGTATTTAAATGTATTCTTGCTCTTGAGGAAAAAAAAATGGTAAACTTCTAATATTGTGATATTTTGAATTATCTGAAATTCCTTATTCTAATCATCAACTTATTTTACTTAATAGAGAATTAGAGAGAATAATCTAACAGTTTCCCTTGGCCTGTCAGAGGGTTATTTGTATTTAGAATGGATTCATAAGAAGAATAGAATCGACTGAAAAGATCTATTGAAGCTTTCAGGTGGACAGAGAATTCCAGAAAAAGCATCCATGTCCAACCTGTGTCTTGAACTATCAATATAGCTTCAGTTTTCTAAGTTTCGTTCACAGACGAACGAACAGATAGATGACAAGGATGGTTTGTAAATTATATATTTTTTATCAGATGATATTAATAACTCTAAATCAATAAGAATGCTTTTTTTTAATACGTTAAGCCTATTCTAACGTTTCCCGATGTCTTTAACTGACAAGTATTTTTTTGAATCTATCTTCCAAAAGATGGAAAACGAATGGTCACATTTATTCCTCTAAAATTCTAAGCTTAGATTCCTTCTAGCAGTTTACTCTCAGCGATTAATTAAATAAGATTTATAATTTCTAGAATAACGTAGAAGAGTCCTTTGTAAACAAGCTGCTATTTATTTAAGCATGAAAAATATACGGTATATCTGATAACTTTTAAGTTGTTCCCTCAAATATATCTCAGTGTTACTTCTGTTGATGTTATTATCTCTTAAGCAGTTTTAATTTGAAATATAAATTAAATTTGTCTTTCCGATGATAAACTTACTTGCGGGATCTTGAATTCATAACATTTTCATTACTATTAATAATTTTTTTACTAATTACCATTTTCTAATGATGCACTCAAAACTCATCAAAAATTTTAAATAATTTAAATATATTTTTTTTCAAAGATATAATCATTGAAATTTGACATATCAAAACTCATTTTCTTCATTTAGAAAAATAATTTCAATGGCAGATTCAGTTTCCTAAATCTAATCTAACAAGGTAATTAATGCTTTTAGACAGTGTCAAAAGCAAAGCGGCCCCATAATATGCACAATTTTATAAAAACAATTTTATCGGAAACGATCAGATCGTAGTGGGCGATATGCTTCAGCATTTCTTTCTCTTTCTCTGTCTGTTGTCTCTGATTTTGAGGGAGATCATTCTTTACGCAAGTGTGAAGCTTCTGCTTTGCATCAGCATATCGTTTTTCCGCTCGTCACCACAATTGCGTCTTTTGCATGCACAACAATCACATTTATAATGCAGCTCTACAATGCAGCTCTACAACAATTACAACATTACGCAACAATAAACGCAAGAATTGCGCCTTTTGCATTGGCAACAATCACATTTATAATAATAAGGAAATTAAAACCCTTATTATTATAAATGTGATTGGGTTTTTTTTTTTTTTTTTTTTTATCAGATTTCTTGGTTTTTAGCAACACATTATTAACAAAACACTCCTTGAGGGGCCAGGGAATGGTCCTAAGGGTCTGATTTTTTTTTTACGTTGTGACCTACTTTTTGATGCTGAACACACTGGTGAAGGTTTCATTCTAATATCTTTAACCGTTTGGTCGCTCCAGAGTTTGACATCCAGACAGCATAAAAGCAAGAGCGGTCCCCTAGTGGTTTTACAAGCAAGCTGTAACCTAGGAATCGCTAAAAATTTGAGCTTTGTATATTTCGTTTCATAAAGAACGTGATAAAATTCTGAATATATTCTGGGTAAGTCCGCCAACAAAATAGTTCCAGTTCAAAGCAAGGATTACAGCTGTTACCTACGGATTTTTTTGCATCGTCTTTTGTCTCAATTTTTATCAATCAATGGTCAATCAAATTATTGTCTATTTTTATTAATTATGTAATGAAATGTTGAATTTGTTTTCTTGCCAATTATAATATAAGAATTCTAGGACCTTTTATAAGTTAGGATGACATCGTTTAAGTAACTTGTCTGCGGGAATATAACGAAAGGAAATTAGATAGAAAATTTATTTTTTGAAAGGAAATTAGATAGAAAATTTATTTTTTAAGTCTTGTTACGGCGATGTCCGAAGATAAGATTGTTCATTGCTCCTGATGTAAGAAAATTTCAGGTATTATTAAAATAAAAAAAAGAATATGAATGATATCTGGGTTTATTTGTTGCGATTTCAAGTTTCTGACTATCTTGCTTCTTAGTAATTCTTACATTACTAATCTTACACAAAATCTTTGAATGCCTTTTGGGATCTAAATGTGGACTAAATAATAGAAAAACCAGAAAATGAGATTTGATTGTCAAACACAGAAAAGAAAAAGTTCTCTTCCGAATCAAAAGTATTCGTGTCTGTTCCTTTGATTTCTTTTATTACTTGTTATGTGTAATTTTAACCTTTAAACTTTAAAAATTTAACTTTAAATGAATTATTTATATTACTAAAACTTTTGGATCATTAAACAAAAGTTTTGATAATTTTCACTGATAAAAATCCCGTCATTGATTCTGAAAATATTAAAACATTAGTTTATCATGACAAAATGAATAATACTCTCAATATATCAATAAATTAAAAATGTAGTTATGAT
>JAFIDM010021378.1:0-30829 GCA_023159025.1 Thereuonema tuberculata
TTGTTAGTCGTAGAAGAAACAACAGAAAAATGGCGGCTTTTTTTTTTCCCATTTTCATTTGAAAGAATCCATTTGCATTGAAAGCACAGCATTAAGAGCGAATTTGAATAGCAATGAAAATAATTAGTGGCAACTGACGCCCACCCTTGTCTTCGGTAAGGTTTGGGGGAGAGACAGGAGAGGAAAAAAAAAGCGGGAAATGAACTCTGAGAATAAGCAGATGCCATCATGTGGCGCTTGTCCAAACAAGACCTCCTATCTAGAGATACGATGCCAATGCTATTCGAAATTGACAGCCAGCCATTTTGGCAGTGGCCATATTATGAAAGCCACGAGATTTAACTAACAGCCGCTTGATTCATTAGACACAAGAGTTGAATTTTCAGCTGAACAATATACCTAGGGAAAGAAACAAGATAGTCTTAAAAGGAAAACAATCTTACAATTTTATTAGTCAACTAGCTGTACCCGGCATGCGTTGCATTGCCACTCAAAGAAAGAAAGTGTTTGTGTTTTAATTCTGTTTATTGAAGTGCTTTTGGATATACAATATTTTTTTGTTTTTCCGTCTGGTTCATACACGAATAAATCAGTAGGTTTTCCGTTGCGTGAACAGGCCACATACAGCTGTCCATGTGTTGTCCCTGTGCTTTGATGATGGTCATTGCAAATGTTGAAACCGGAAATACACTCATTTGTTGAAACGTCTTGCGCACCAGATATTGTAAAATGGTTCTACTAATTCAGAAACCTTTGCGGCCGTGCGCACAACAACTCACCAAAGTTTCATCGATATCTGATGAATGGTATAGGAACGCATTCGGGACAAACAAACAAAGAAACATTCATTTTTATAAATTAAGAGTAACTTATTAACAATCCTAGTTCTATTTCTTTATTATTAAATATTTCATTAATAACATTCTTCTTCATATTAATTACTGACCAATGATATTCTAGAATGATCTTTATCCAGAACAAAAACTACAGTCAAATAGAAGAAGAATAAAAAAAATTCATTAAAAAAGAATATGGTGAGTTTTTGATTGTTTATTTAAACTTTTAATGTTCCACATTGGTTCTGACGATGTTTCCTATTGGCCTGTGTACCGAGACGTCGTTGTTCACTGGTGATGATATTAGCATGAAACAACTATTGTAGGATCTCACTTAATAAACAATTTGGTCTCAACCATTGTTATTTAGAAGAATATATTTTTAATTTCAAACAAGATAATCCAATTGCAGTTGTAGTTGAAATAGTGTGAACTCAGTAAATGTTTTATTTTATTAATAGTTACTGTACAGAAAAACAATATTACATGGAATTGATGTGATTAACATTTAAGGTGTTTTTCCGAATTCGAATAAAAGTCTCCTAATATTTCTGAGAGTAGAATGGCTTTAGAATAAAAAATTATAACTTAAATTAAATTTCATACAAATATTGAAGAATAAAAACATTTAAAGAAATAAATCATACTTGTTTTTAAAGTGAAACCTTTGATATAATTTCCTATTAGTGATATTTAGTAAAAGTAAATAAATAAATTCGTCTTTGGTTTTGAACCAATTCTTGGAATAAAGGTTTTCAATTGAATCTGAAATTTGTTTTCAACTGAGGAATTTTTCTTTTTCTTTTAATAGGAATTTTTGTTTTTCTACAAGAATAAATAGTGTTAAATAATTTTAAATTAAAATCCTGGCTTTTTGGATAAAGAGCAGATTTATTAAAATTTAATTTCAGAAATGTCCTAACAATTAAAAATTAGAAAACAGTGGTTAATAAGTTTTATTTATTTATTTTTTTTTTTTTGAAATTGTTTTCTAAGTAATTGTAAAATTTTTGAAAAGAAACTTCGTGAATCCTGCGATGGTTCAGTTTAATGGAAAGAAATATTTGACTAATTTGATTAGAAGTTCTTTGAGAGACGCAGGTGTTCAACCACAAACGATCAATAAACATCTAATTGTTCTACAAATGCACCAAAAACTTATTTTCAACATTTTTCAGTTTCAATCAATTGAAGTTGTAAGTACTTGTGAGGTTCTGTAAAAGCCTTGGAATCCCACCTGTCTCAAGGATTAAATGAAGGCAAAATGGAATCAATCTTTTTTATTGCCTTCTGGTTTATTTCAATTCTTTTTGGATATTTAAATTGTAGTTGGAATTTCTCTGTTCCTTTGAATTGTTGTTTATCTTCTGCTGAAAATTTGAACTAAAGAATTGGTCTAAAAGAAACATTTCATAAAAAACAACAAAAAATTGATCCACCCCCTTCTATTGGGGAATTGTTGACTTGGATAGTTTATCATTAGTAAATGTCAACTACTGAACTTATAATCTTCCATCAAAACATCTGATCCAAGAGGAGGCAACATTTTAGTTTGATTTGATTTGCAGTTGAAGGAATTATTTTCCTAATTTGTTATTTAATTTTCGTGTTGTCATGATGAAAAACAAAAATGTTCAGAATCCACACTATAAAAAAACCCTATTAAGTGCTGAGATCGGCTCTTTTGATGTCAATGCGAATCAACGAAGCAGTGTCTAATGAAGCCACTCTCCTGAAAATACAGTCCACTTTTTTTTATAAATTTTGTTTCCCTTGAGTGGAAACCTCAGGTGATTTGTTTTTAGGAGGAAGAACGAACCTTGAGGGTGTTTTAATCCTGGAGCTTTTGTTTGTTTAATGAAATTGAAAGCCATAAGTTAAATATTGAAATCGTTGACATCCATTTGTTCAAACATAAACAGATTGAAATCAGTTAATTAATTCTAGATTTCATCTCGTGCAACCATCTCTACTTACTTTAATATTTTAATAAGTTATTATTACTGATGTTTGTCTAATAAATGTTAATTCCTGATAAATTTTCGAAACATTTTATTTATCAAAACAACAAAAAATGGTGGCTTTTTTTTTTTCCATTTTCATTTGAAAGAATCCATTTGCATATCTACTTGCCAAATAATTAATACATTTATTTAAATATTGCAAATATTACGTCTTTTCTTTGTCAAGCTTCAAATTTAAGTAAAACAAAGACATCTATAACAAATGAGAAAATGAACTGTGTTGAAACCCTCACCCCATCAAGTTATCACCTCCTTCTCTACAGTTCCCTTCTGATCAACCTAATAATGAAAAACAATTAAACTCTACCCCTTTGTTAGACTTAATTCACTCAGATACCAAATCCCAATGGACCACTTGAGGTTTACCCCCCTATCGACGTCACGTATGACGTGTAATGTGGGATCATGTGGGATAAACAAACACGTAACTTAGTGTGAATTACTCAAAAAAATCGTCGATTTTTGATATTTCAAGACGGAATGGTGCAGTTCCTTATTGTAATAATTCTGTAAAACGCTTGGAATATCCTTATTTAATATAATATTTCCTCTATATCGACTTGAGTTAAAACAAAGCACATGGCTTTGTTTATCCCACATGCGAAGCAATAACTGGTGGGATATGTTGTAACTATGAAGCGCCGCCTATTCTCAAGTGGTCCATTAAATTACATCTTTCGTTAATAGTATATTGCTGTCGTCTTCTTCAATAGGCGATAATCAACTCTACATCCGATATGAACATTTAGGAAGGCTTACAATCGTTTCATCCAAATCAAATCTTTTAGTTCACCCTCTATATCTACAAGGGTTAAAACGAAGCACATGGCTTTGTTTATTTCACAAGCCAAGCAGTAACTGGTGGGATATTTTGAAACTACGAACCCCCGCATATTCTCAAGTGGTCCAATTGGAAAGGAAAGATAGGAAAATTATAGAAAGTATTTTAATAAAAAATATTAACAAAAGGTAAGGTTTGGAAGTAAAAAAAAGTTTGCGTGAGAGCACTTCTTCACGTCGCTAACAGTATTCAGCAGCATCACCGCTAGAGGTAATCGATTTATTGTGAGACAAGCTCTCATTGTTCCGACAGATTCACCATCCAGAGAGAGATGTAGCATCCTGTTTACAGCAACCATTGCCAGACGCTGGGCTTCATACCTAGCCTGTTTTTAACAACCCAGCACCCGATGCTGCTTCTAGAGTGGCGCTGTGTCCGATAGACATGGTGTACTGCCAATATTCTCGTTTTGTATTTAGTTCCACTTCTGCCTGTAGGAGATGATCACCGCATCCGCGTATGGAGGACGACTGGGTAGGTCTCAAATCCTGAGAATAATATCGAGAGGCACACAGCCATTACAGCTAGGGTAATGATGTGTTGAACCATTTCGTATGACAGTAGATCTCCTCTCCTAATGATCTGAGAAACTGTAAATGTACAGAGATAACTGCAGAAGATCCTGCAACCTGCTGCTGTGATCCTCTTGCCACGCGTGTCAGGAGCATTTCCCAACAAGAAAATGTACAATTCCCACCTACTGCATGTTTCCCAGCAGTGTTTCCAAGCAATTCCAACTCTTCCTTTGGTAGCAAAGTTGCCAGCTTATTTCCCGTAAGGATGTTAACTGCATCCATCATTGAACATTCTGCACTTGGAGCAGCCACAGTTGCAACCGCTGGGCTTGATCTGCCTTACGACAATATCAGAACTTTTTCACTCTAGGCCATGCCGTATATCAGCATTCATAGCAATGAAAATGACTCAATCTTGTTCAATCCTGAACAAAAATTTGTTTGTTTGTTTTTTTTCACTGAAATTTGAATCGATTCCCAATTCTCTTCCTTGAATTGGCGCCTACAATGTTTCATTCAAATCTGATGCTTCCTTTAAAGGTACTTCGATATTTTTTTGGGTTTTTGTTTCAGTAGAATTGAACACGAAGATTTTGTCCATTTCTTCATTAAGTGGAGAGACTCAAATTCTTTCCATTTTTTTTTCCAAATTCTGTAATTCACTGTTTTATCACAGGTTGGTTTCCTTCTTGTTATTGCGTCTAATTATAAAACAAAGGAAGGAATAATTGTTTTTAGCATTGAAATGTTCTCACTATAATCCCCATTTATTGTCTCCTAAGAAAGACTGGATTCAGAATGAAAATAAAGGAATTAGAATACAGTAAAATAAGTATGACTAAGAAATTTTGAGAACTATTTGATCGTCTGAACTGATAATTATTTATTTTTTTCACTTTTACACTTTATTTAACAGTCAGACTTTCTAAAAAAAAAAAATGCTTCAATCATTTCTATGATTATTACCTTCTCATGATATGGGCAGGATAATGAGAGGGGGTGATGTGATATTTTAAAGTATCAATTTTTTCCTCTTTACAAAGAGTAAAATATAAGAAATATCTTTTTGAAAAATAAAGCAGTTGAAATCCAGTCACTGATCAGCCAGATTGTCTTAGCACAAAACAGCTACTCCGTCTACGATTAATCAAGGAATTCAAGTGAAGAGGAACCAAGACTTAAGATGAACAAAGCCAAACACACAAAGAAAGAATAAAAACTTTAAATCACAAATTAAAAATGCATACAGTTTCGGTTTGCCGAATTACAAACCTTTTTCAATGCAGGTGAATAACACGGGAACAACCCTATAAATACAAGAACCATCCTGGATACATCACAAATAACATGGTGTGAAACCCCGTAGTTAAATTCAAACACCAATCGAAAGGCTTGCTTAACCAAACCAATCCCAAAGCTTTTAGTCACCATCTGGTGTCACAGGTTATAATTAAAAATAAACAAAATAGAAAATTAAAAAAAAAAAAATTTTTTTTTTGAATGTTTAATTAAAATGACTGGTGTACGGATACTTAACCCAATAAAAAAAAAATTGCAAAAGAGTGTTTGTAATTTGCAAATTCGTGACGCCAGATGGTGACTAAAAGCTTTGGGATTGGTTTGGTTAAGCAAGCCTTTCGATTGATGTTTGAATTTACCTACGGGGTTTCCACACCATGTTATTTGTGATGTATCCAGGATGGTTGTTCTTGTATTTACAGGGTTGTTCCCGGTGTTTTTCACCTGCATTGAAAAAGGTTTGTAATTCGGCAAACCGAAACTGTATGCATTTTTAATTTGTCATTTAAAGTTTTTATTTTTGTGTGTTTGGCTTTGTCATTCTACACAACTCACGTAAAACCTACCCAGTAACCAAGACTCTTAGGTAGATTAAGGATTAAGACAATTGATTCTCATTAAAATAGAAAATAATAATGATGGGTTATTCACATCAATCAGTTTTGCAGTGATGTAGAAAAATGTATCAGACTTTGAGAAGACTGAAATCGGCCTTGACGGAAGGGAATTGTTTGTCGTTTTTATTTGATGGAATTTACAATTTCTAGTGATAAATCAACCACGTAAGACAATGTCTGCTTCTTGAATCCTCTTAATCCTCACAAATTCTATCAATCTGTACATAAATACCATTCGTTCATTCCTACACCAATAAAGGAAAGACAAAGAACGTGATTATTCTGGAAAAAATAGTCTCTTGAAACACGAAAGACTTAGGAAGAAGTTAAGAGTCGGTAAGAACAACTAATTTACTCAGACGTTCAAGAATTAAATACATATGATGGCTTTTTTTAACTTTTTGGTTTGCTTTACTGTAAGTTTTGTTTCATTGATTTCATTAAATGTCCCATTTCTTGGTGCTAAAGTGGGACAAAGCAAAAAAAAAAAAGACTTTTTCTATTGAAATGACATTGCTTGACTTTTATTATTGTAAATGACTGATTAGAAAACAATAGGAGCAAAAAGAAATCTTTCAATTGGTTTCCTCTAATTGTCTTAATCTTTGGTCTCAATTAATGCAAAGTGAATCGTTTACTTGACTGGACAGACATTCTTACCTTTTTGTGCTTCTATTTATTTTCTTGGTCTTTTATAGGTCTGCTTGTTAATTACAAGGATATTTTTGCTTTTTATTTATATATAATTCTTATCTATTTATAATTTTCCATTTTACCTTTATTAGCCTAAGATTCTCTTGCGTCATAAAATCAATCAACAACCATCTTCACACCCACTAAGCTCGTGAGGAGTATTTTTAATTTTGGCGAAAACTCATTCATACCAAAATATTTGATATTTGTCTTCAATAAACATTAAAACATCCATCTTTCTGTTAAAATAAATTATTCTCATGTAATCTTTTTTTCGAGGATAAATAAAAACAAAAACTGTTTTGAACTATCCCAACGTCATTGGAATGAAAATCCAAATCTTTATAAATAACAATTAGTTATTTATAAAGGTTTGGATTATTTCCATATTGATTTATTTCCATATTGTACGAAAAATAAAAATGTATGAAATTTAATGTTGAAATAACTGTTCAAACAACTTCAAATAAAGAATACTTACGAGAACAGAATTAGTTTATTGAAATATTTTATCTGTTTTTTTTTTTATAGTATTTAATTTTTTTTATACTATCAGAATTAAAAAAAAAAAAAAAAAAAAAAAAAAAAACCTTACCAGAATTATTTCCAGTGCCAATTCGATTTCTGCAATGCTTTGATCTTCACTGTGTGGTTTTAAATGTGTTGAATGTTTAATTTTTACCAGAGATAATTAAACTGTCGCTATTTTGGACTCATTAAATCTTCCTTCTTTTTAAACCCGACCTGTCATTACAGGATGTGGACAGGAGATTTTATTGTTCAGGGGAGCGTCTGTACACTGAGCGTTTTTACTACGTCCTATTTTCATTACTTTTGTTTTTAGATTAATTATTCTTTTGTTTTAGTGTATCACTAAGTTTTAATTCTGAATTTTTCTGAAGCTTTTTAAGCCTCTTAGGTCACGTGATATTCTAGGAACTGCTTTAACTGATGAATTCGAACCCATCTGTCCTAAGATGAGTCTTCGCTTCAATTGAATTCAACTGAAGAACAACATTTGAAAGCTCCCAACTTCTTTTTTCAGCTGTTGATTTCTCAAGCAAAGAAATCCTCAAGAAAAAGTCTTATTTTAAACTCGAAGGCCTTTTTTTATTTCTGCGACTCTTTTTGAAATACTTTTCTTTCATTGGAAATGATTTTGATGAAACCTGATTTTGAGAGATCAATAAAATTAGACAAACAATATAAAAATTTCAAGAGATTGGATGAAAATTAAGAACGAGACAAATCCCAGATTCAAGTAAAGTGGGTTTATTTATTGATTTTTTTCTTTCTATTTGCTCTTCCTGTTGGTCCAATTGATAATAACTCTATTAGTACTAAGGGTGATTTAATTTATTAAACATAATAGATTCGTCTTGTGTTTCGACCGACGGCTCCTATTTCTCTAGGCCTAATTACCAGTAATAACCACGAATTGAGTCACATCAGAAGCTCCCTCACTCGTAATTGGGATGTCAAGGTCTGAGGTGGATGACCGCCTCTCTTTGTTCAGCATTTTCAAACATTACTTTTATTGAGAAACATCTTTTCTAAATCCATATTTTGTTGTTGTTTTTATTCTATTACGAAAGATTGTTCGAAGAGAAATTAGACTGCGCTATACGAAAATCTAGGATTCAGTTCCTTAAGCATTTGCTTGTTCTATTTCGCAGAACTCTCCTTATACGCGTCCTCGAGAATCACCGCGTATATCGAAAACGCATCATATAGGAGGCTCATAATATGGAATAGTGCGGGATACGTTCCCAAAAGAACGAGAATTCGATGTTTCAAGATGAATTTATTCGGAATGCACCCATTTTCGTTCACATTAAGGTTCAGCAAAAGAAGAGAAAATATTTAGTAACAAAAACAAAAAACTATTTTAATAGATATACTTTATTTTCAAGATTAATCATCACACCTTCTTCAGATGGGAGGATGAAGGTTATTATTGAACAAATTACTACTAGATTATTACAGCAGAGGAGGAAACTTAATATATAGGACGAATCATACGGATAAGTCGATGTTTAACTTTAAAGTGATTTAGTAAAACTGAATTGATTTTAAATCACAGATCTTACAACGGAAATGATATGACTCACCAGGATAAGAGGAAATACGATTGATTAATGTCCATTTAACCGAACACGGGTGGTATTTCTTCATCTTGCTTCCAACTTGTTCCTAACATCATATTCGAACGCTAAACGATCGATTCAGTTGTCGATGAGCTCTGCTTTTATAATTCGAACTTAATCTTAAATTCCGCTCGTAGAATTCCATTTGAAATTGGCCAGAAATAACATCTTTCTTCCTTGAAGTGCGACCTTCAATTCTCGTCAGGAACTTGGTGGTTTCAGGTCAAAATAGCGTGAAGTTGATCCTTGGTACGTTGGAAATGGCACTTGTATTTACACTGGAACTTTGTACCATGAATTTAAGTAACTAAACTTTGTAAGTCTTTACTTGAGGAAAGATCAGACTTGAACTTAACTCGACTGCACTTAACACTTTTCATACTTAGAATCAGACTTAGTAAGCACTTGATCACAAAACTGTTTTTTTCAGAATGTCCCGATTGTAAAATACCTTGATTGAAGTCTTCAACTTTTGATTGTAGACATCCTTGGTAGGATTTAAGGAAATTGAAAATCTCCTTTTTCACTTAGGAACTTCTGCTGTGGTTGTTCGAAGGGAGCCTTAACATGTCAACTTAAAAGCTGAAGATTGTGAAGGTTTTCACTTGACATCGCGTACACCAGTAAAAGGGATAGACAACGATTGCTGAGCACAGGGGGGCGACCCCCGCAGACAGAGATAGTCTTAATTGACCGTTAGGCGAAAATACCGATAACGAAAGCAGTGCAAACCTGTATCTGATATCAGCAAGGAAGCAATTTTAGAAGGATATTGAAAATGAAAATAGCATCATCTTATGGTAATCCAGAAGATCCCTAGAGATCTGAAATGTTTAGTTTTCCTATGAACTTTCGTTGTCTTGATGACGAACACAGTTAGATAATTTTATAAATCCTTTATTTATTTATTTTTTATCGAAAATTAACATTAAAGATAATTTAAAACAATTCAAATAATCCTCGTGTTGAATTTGAGGTCCAAATTCACTAAAACTATTGCCTAAACAGTTTCTGTTCTCGAAAGCTGCTACATTTAATGAATAAAGACGTTTTCCATTAAGAATTTCATACAAAAATAACCGAGGAAGAGAAGAAAGTGAATCTTTTCAATTTATCAAAGCTGCCTATTGGTGTGTTAAAGTGTCTCTTAATTCCTGCATTAAAGCAAGATCTTTAAAAGTGAACGAAACACAATGTTCAGGGACGGATTTTCTCCGAAATACAGACAAATCCGCCAGAATTATTTTGTTGGGTCGAATGATAAGCGCGTGACAGATTCATGTGACATTCATATCGGCCTTAGTTGCCACAAACGCAGATTAGTTTGTTAAAGTGGGATTTACAACATTTCTATTTCCTCGTGCAAGAATAGCGCTTTTATCTGTTTCGTTCTGTCACGACTTAACCAAACTCAAAGTAGAAACATCAAGAGTAAAGCCCTCTCTAATGAGAAGAAGTGGTTTCTTAGGAAAATAACAAGGAATTATCTTAATGCTTTTATTTGAAGGGATAATCTCTGAAAGATATGAAATTGATTCTAATGGATCAGAATGTTCTTGGTTTTCAATGGATCGTAGAAAAACTGTTTTCCTTCCAAAGAAAAACAGTCTTTCCTTCGAAACAGGAATTGTAGTCGTTAGGGTTAACCATAGACAAAGTTCAGTTTCTTAGTGATCTAGTTTAAACTTTTAGAACACTGTTTTATTATTCTTGCTTGTCGACATTTGCTTTTAGTTTTGTCATTACAGTTAAAATGTCATTTATTCGATTTTTTTTTTTTTTTAATTCCATCAAATCTCCAGTGAAATAGCAGCATTGTAGGTATTTACTTCTGGTATTTCGTCAATTTTAGAATATTTTGGTTAAAAAAAAAAAAACAAACCTAAAAATCGCAGTTTTTTCCACCTGAAATCAAGGGTAGGTGTGATAAAGTTGAAATAGTCTAAATTGTTTTTTTATTTTTTAATTATTTTTGTTTAGGATATTTAAACTTATCTTAAAAAAATGACATTAAAAACCAAGACGACCGGTTTCTCGTTTTACAGAAAGGCTTTGATCTGATGAAACGCGTTAGATAAGGAGCGAGAAAGCGATCGTCTTGTTTTTTAATGTAATTTTTTTAAGATAAGTGTTTTTTAATTATGTATAGGTTATTTTAATTTTATCAATTTATTTACACGTGTAACCATTCCAGTTTATTCTCGTCCATTTCATTGTAAAGTGTTTCATAAATGAAATAATAGAAACTCGACTGAATAAAACTTAGATAACTGGCAATAACAAAACTTCAATTTTTAATTGTTTATTTACAAAAGCAATTTATTTATTACATTTTATTGTGTTTATTGCGAAAGCATCTGATAAATATTATTTTGATGTTTCAATTTTATTTATTAAAATAATATAGAAATAATATTTATCATATTTATACAAAATATAATTTTATGTGTATTGCGTAATACTGCATGCAAAAATAGAGCCATGTATCTGAATAAATGAGAACAAATTTATTCAGTTATATGGCTTTATTTTTGCATCCAATGTTTATCTTATGCTTTTGCAATAATTTACAAGAACATTAATTCTCAAGTACATTTCGCATTCATCAAATTGAATCCAAACTCTGTAAGATTTATATCCTGTTTATTTATTTATTTATTTTTATTAATAATCTTCTATGGATAACTTCAAGAAAAGGCTGTCACTTATTAGCAATATTCTTTTTGTTTAGGCTTCATGAATAAAAACAGCAAAAGTGTTTCTTATAGTTTATTTCTTATGGCTGGTTTAGTTACCATATTATTGGATTGTTACTAAAACATTTCATCTGGAACCAAAAACTTTGTCATTCCTAACATTAGAATCTAAGTGATATCATCCAGTTCGTAGTACTTTCTATCTGTTTCTCTCTAAAGACGCTGCAGAGTCTAATATCTTTAAGTTGTTTCGTTTAATAATTTATTCTTTTCGTTTTAAACAACCTGAACTTTTACTTTCATTTCCTTTTGCTTCATAAAACTGATTGAGTTGAAGAAGTAATTCTGTAGATTTAGTGACAAGGTAGGGGAAGGTGGTGTACCTTGGACATAAGTGTACCTTGAACCTATGCCGATTTTAGCACCATCTGTATAGATGTACAGAAAGCGCTATATGTATTTTGTACACTTGCCACCTGATGTCCCAGTGAACCTGAACTTATTTGTCAAGCTGCTGATTTGAATGAATAAATCCTGAAAAAGGAAATTGACCCATCAAAAGTAACTTTTTTCTTTTGAATTTTGTGTTAATAGTTCCTAGACATACATAGTTTACTTTATAGTAAAAAGCATAACTTATAAAGCACAGTTTTAGCTATAATAACATGTGTTAGAAATTATGTGAAGCCTCACCTCAATGTGGGGGTCAGCCATTTTTCGTGAAATGGCCAAGTGGTGTACCTTGGACCATGCCCAAGTGGTGTACCTTGGTGCATGGTCCAAGGTACACCATTTAACTGACACACCTGAAAAAAAAAACCGCATCGAGGCAGAAAAGGCTGAAAGGATATTGAAGAAATCAAAAACTATTCTTAAGTCAACTAGAAAAACAGTCTCTTATAGCTCACAGTCAGAAACTGAAGACATTGATAACTTGTGTGAAGAATCTGGTCTTTCTGAAGAAGATATTGCTGAACTTAGAAGATCCTGATGATAGACTTATCGATATTGGAAGTTTTGTTCTGGTGAAATTTGCTGGGAAGAAAACCATAAAGTTACTTCGTTGCTGAGGTTATGTCTTTAAGTGACACTACATATGAAAGAAAATACCTTAAGAAAGATCTAAACTCACAGAAATTTACAAGACAGGATTCTACCACTTATGTTGTGGAAAAATGTGATTTAATGTGGAAGTTACCACATCCCATGTTGACTGGAGGATCTGAAAGGCAGCTTCAGAAATTAACATTGTACTTAGACAGGTCAATTCCAAATGTTGGTTAAGCCTACTCATAGCAATGAAACTGTTGCTTTAATAATTTTATATTAGGTCTAATCTAAGACCTCGTTAAGTAAAAGTGCCTATTAACATTCTTCTGTAGCTAAATACCACTAAATGTTTATGTTCAAACTATTCGGTTAGATTTTTTTCATCTAGAAATAGCTGGTCCAAGGTACACTACCCATGGTGTACCTTGGTCCTATTTGCACTTTTTTTAAAATTGTAAGTAATGCACTGAAATACTTTTTAAAAAAATCTACAAAAAATATATGTTGCGTATAAAGGCCTTAAATTTGAAAAAAAAAAGTGTTTTATTACCTTTCTTGTAGTAATTATCCAATTAAAAATTAAAAAGTAAAAATAGGACCTAGGTACACCACCTTCCCCTAAATATAAAAAGTAATAAATAAAGAAATATCTCGCATTATTCCTATCAAATTTTTAACGTAATTATTACTATCCATGGAATGGGAATAATTCTTTTGTAGAAGTTTTGCTGTTAAGTAAATATATTTGTAAATATTTGTATATGTGTGTAAGTCTAAGACAAACTCTAAAGTAATAAATTCTTTAACATCTCCAGTGTTAGAATAAAAGAAATGGGAAGTTTAGGTTATTCATGATTAGTTACCTGATGTGATGCGTCCTACCACATTTCAATAAAAGGTTTAATATATATTAGTTAATATATCACTAAGAAATAATTTGATTTAATTTCTTTCTTTCAAATCTTTTGCTGTGTGAAAATGAAGACTTCTGTTAATTTCTTTGTCTTTTTTCCGCCTGGACTAAACGATGGACTTCCAACCAATGCGGGCTGTGATTTCCTGGACAGTCCAAGTACTAGGAAGGGGGAAGAAGAGTTTCCCGACTGACCATTCAAATGGTTTTTAATTTCGCCGAAGAAAATAACGTAACATTAAATTCTATTTAATAAAAACCTTAGTCTAATTAGAGAAACGGGAAGAAAACATTTGCTTTTATTGAAGCAGCAATTAAAAAAATGTTTGAAAGCATAAAGTAAGAATTGAACTTTGCTTTTGTTCAACATAAACGGTTTTTTTTTTTTTTGATTGTATGGGCATCAAGCGTTGAATGGAGTTCCACAATTTTTTTTTCTTTCTCAATGATTCAATTTAAAATAGACCCACATTTATTCAACCCCCTACTCTATTTTTTCTACTCATTTTGAAAGCGATGGGATTTTTTCGTAAATTAACATCAACAAATCCTAAGTTATTACTGAATCATTTCAGACGAATCATTAAAAAAAATTCTGCGAAAACTGAAAGAGAAAAACTTGCAACAAAAAACTTTTGTTTTATTATCAATACTTTAAATACAAAGATGCGAAAAATATAACAATTTATTTTATTCAAAAACACAAATTTGTCTTTGATTTAGGGAATATGAATTTTGCAAAACATCCTTCTGGAATCTTCGGCAGAATGAATCCTTAAGTTAATTGTAATAAAAAATTGAGAATTGACAGAAAACTACCTGAGAAAGAAAAAAAAAAAAACCGAAGTGAATTGGGTTTGATAATTATAATCGTACTCTGACGTCATCAGCTATGTCCAATCAGAGAACGTTTTCATTTTAATAACTCATTTTGAAGTCTTTCTACAATCTCTCAGTCCTGATATATTAATTTACAATTGAAGTGGAATTAAAAGCATTCAAATACATATATTCCCGTAGGTCTTTAAGCGACCACATAAAAATAATGGAGAGCAGTAGAATATTTTTTATTTAATTTATTTATTTTATGAACTTATAACAAATGAAAATGGAATCAATCAAAAAGATTGCCTGAAATTTTCTTTGTTTCTTCTTCGGTGAGAATTGGTTTAAATGACGTGGAGGACGTTTTCTTTTAATAAAAATTGAGTCAGAATAAAAGGATGGGTTTATTCTATTTCCTCTCAATCAGATCAGATCTTGGTTTTCAAGGTCAAACATTGCCTTTCTCTTAATGAAGGGAGTTGTTCAGTCGATGACTTTTCTATTCTCAAAGGACTCTTTGGTCTTTGTATTTAGATGTTGATATAAGCATCGTAAACCCGATAGAATTATAAAATATGTATTTATAAACATCTAAAGCTTTTTTTTTTTTAAGTCCTTTTTTCATTTGTCTATTCGCAAAGTACAACTTTCTTAGACCTGAAATTTTGAAACAATTTTTAAAGGTGCTCTTGATTTTAATGCGGACAGGACCCCTAATTTATTGTTATCTATTGATTTATCAAAGAAATGTTTAAATATTGATATTTAGTCAACCATAATTGAACATCTAATATTATAAGTAATGTATGTAAATATTTAAAATAAAGTCACTTTAGGTTAAAATTCAATCAAATGGATTTCATCAAATGGCTGAAATTCGTTTGAATGATTTCAACACTGCACTCCCCCCCCCCTTTTTTTTTCAAACTCATAATTAAAATTTTTTATATTTATAAATTAATACTTTCAATTCAATCAACTTAATTTGAATAATAAATATTGAACTTGTGGAGATTTGAAATCACGTTGTTGAAGCCATTGGAAGGAACTTGTAGGTTTTCGGACATTTTTACTAAATGGCAAAAGGATTTTTGAAAAAACAAACCTGCTTGAATTTTAAATGAAATGAAGAGAACTTTTCCTATTTTGTTCAACCACTCTTTGATTCTAATGATAAACTTATTTGAATTTATTTTAATTATCAATAAATAAATTAGAAATGACTAATAGGTTATTTTACGAAAAATTTATAAAAAAAAATAATAATTGGATATTACTTTAAAGAGTAATTAAAAACTCAATAAATTCTTTTTATCATAATTCGATGATTTTTATTAATTTTCTTGCGTTTTGTTGTAACATTATTTATCTTTAAAACCAAATTAATGAATTTTATAATTCTGAGATATTTTCTGTGAACGGAAAATGTTAATTAAGGAATTTGTTAAATCCATTACGGACTTAAGTTAGGAGATTTAAGAAGCAGTTGTACTTATTCTTTTCAATTTTTCTGGCGACATCCTTCAATCATAGACTTAATCCCCCAGACGAGAGGCGCTTTAGCACGCGTAGGGTTTTCTAATCCCACTGATGAAATTGGTTTAACCAGACTTAAATTTAGCGAATTAAGGCTGGAATCGTCATTTCCAGACCTAATTGAATTTCCACTTGAACATTTCCCCGTATTTTTCTTCTTCGCCAATTATCATTAGAAAACATTGCAAAGCTTATTTTGCAACTGAAGCAAAGGATAGATATTTTTTTAAATTCAATGAATCAAATGGTTAATTGTTATTCATTATGACTACGTATATTATTAATACGATTTGGAAATGATGTATTATTCAAAACAAAGCACTGGTTTTCATTTTTAATCTCATATAATAACATTTACTTTAATACAGGGATCTTATAATTTTAATAGTTGGCGAAATTTGAATCCTAACACAAAGTATTTCTGTTCCTTGATATTCTTAAAAACAAATTTCAATTTTCCTAGTTTAAAATCAGTAGATTTATTTTTCTTCATTTGCAATTTTTTTTAATGAATTTATTTAATTTACTTTTCTTTTAGATATTTACATAAATAACACGGAGGATATCAGTGTGATTCTTCTAGAGAAAAAAGAAGAGGTAAGATCAGTTATCTTTACATTAAATATACAGATATTTTAATATTTAAGAAAATTATACGTGAGTCATAAATGGATTGAATGAAAATAAAATAAAAATATTTTTAAATGATGTTGAACACTATCTGAAGAACTGTCGGATATCGTTTTGCTTCTTAATTTTCATTAATTCATTTCTTTTTTCTATTTTTCACTCGTCATATCTTTCTTATTTAAATGGTGTTAAGTTTATTCGAACTTTTAATTCTTTGATTGTTTCTCAACCTTCAAAAGGGAAGGTTAATGGGTTCTTGTCATTAAGACACTTCCTTTTCAGATCAAGGTAATTCTTCGCATCTGCTAACCTACATTCACGAGGGACAACGTCATGGAATCAAGTACAATACTTGAGAGAATCGTTTAAAAATACATTGAAATGAATAGTAATGAGTTTTACTTTTAGTGATAGTTTTTCTTTTCTTTTACAAAAACCAAAACAATTGTTTAAAAGACGAAATTCGCTTCTGAAAAGCACAAACATCGTAGATGTAAACTTGTATGTTAATTGGACCATTTCAACATAACATTTGAAGGAATTCTTCCTGAACCTTGTTGAACACTTTCCGGACTTCTTCCTATATCTTATACTCTTTGTATCTCATATCATCGCCTTCTCAGAGTTTTCCTTTTGATTGGATTCCACTCGACAACTGATATCAGTTTTCGATGTTAAAAAAAAAATGAAAAAAATATGAATTTTCGGTCATTTTGTACTCGAGGAGAATTGCCTAAATTGTGGAATTGGAATTTTGTAAAACTGTTTTATAATACTTAAAAAGTACAATAATTCTTACAAAATATTGTTCTTAAACAATTCTATTGCAATATAAATAAAAGAAAGTAAAATTATAATGTTTGCCAGATATAAAACATCTTGAGATGTGAAAACTTGTTATAGGTTTTGATTTTTGCATTAAGACATTGAAACTACAAGGGATGAAATATTGGGATAAAATTTTTTATATGTTTTTGATGTATTTGAGACAATGAGATAATTTAGGTATTAGTTTAGAATCCGATTAAGCTTCTAAAAATCAGCTTATAACGAAACCATATTTTACGTGAATATGAATACATTTGTAACAATACCACTTTCTACAAAGTATATCAAAGATTGTATAATTATATTTTTGGAATAATAAATACTTAATTTAACCCCTTTTTCTCCCAAGAGAAGTATTATAAATTAAATAGGATAATAAATTAAAGAATTAAGAATTCATATATTTGCCGCGTTACTTGAACCCTTTGACATTCTTATAGGGATAAATAAATCAAAATGCACCTTCGTTGCTCCATGTAGAATGCATCTTTCATTTTCCGTTGAAATACATGGGATTTCGCTCGTGTAGACCGGGCCTTAATTTTACCCCATTGGGGACTGCAGCAATGCGGCATTACTAAAGACTCTTTGTAGATGGCATTAGCGTTGCCATGGCGACATTTTCAACGCTCATGTACACTGATGGGCATCTCTTTTTTTTCGAACAGCTTTCAAGAAAGTTTGCATATAAAAAATATTCAGACAAAATGTATTGTATCGGAAACAGTCTGGAATAACTGGTCGGCTGCTGCCTTGCACACGAATCTTAGCTAATGTTTAAATTAGCGCTTTGCCTAAAGTGTAGACAACTGTTCGTTTTATGTAAGTGCAGATCTGTACATGATTGCAGCTGTTCCTAAGTGTCAGTTGTTGAAATAGATACACCTCAGTCTAGAATTGACAATGATTTTATGTGAATTTAAAATTTTATTTACTAAAAAATCACAACCATTACAGCATAAAAAATAAGGATTACATAATGTCATTTTCTTATTTCGTTTTCATTTTGTAACGGATAAAATAAAAATAACCCAATGAATAAGAGGAAGATTATCAATAGAGAACCCGATTTCACTAGTAGAATAAAGTAAAATACGACATCGAGTTTACTTCAGTCGCTATTTGGAAACTAGTTTTCCTCGAATAATTCAATGATTTCAATTAAAGTCAAGGATTTCATTATGAAATTGAAAAGGAGAAACATCACCAATGGAATAAATTCAGAACCTTTTTCTTCTTATTTTACTAAAATAGACTTTGTTGAAAGAGGTTCCTTTTTAATGTCTTAGACACCATTATTTGATTAATAAATAAAATTCACTTTTCTTTTGTTTTCAGTAAATTTTTATTGATATATTAAAGGCTCTGCCCCGTGCCACTCACTTTTTTTCTCCCTCGCTTTCTCGGTTGTAACACGACCTTTATTAATACGAAATGCTTAATAATTTTAAATAAATTAAAAATTTAAAGCTATATCATCTAGAAAAATAACATTTACAGGAAAAAAAAACAAACAAACAAACCCTTTAGCATTTGATTTCGGTTGCGTCTTCAAGTTAATCCTTTTGTCTTTGTAGTTGACAGACGCCTAAACCAACGCTACGAAATGGAATCGACTCGAACACATTACAAAGTTTTATTTTACTTTATCTTTGAAACTTTTAAACTTTAGTTTGTTTTTGTTTTTTATTTAAACTAAAAAAAAACAAAAAAAAAACGAAATTCCAAGTATGAAGCTGAAATATTTTTTAAATTACATTTCCAATCAAAGATCGTTCATTGTATGTCTAAATGCAACTTTTGAATCAAGTGAACAGATCCTCTTTTTTGAGTCTTTCACTGGCTGAGTAGCTCTGGCTGAAGAGAGCTCGAAAAGACCGTCTCAGGGTTTCAGCTTATTTCTTTTAATAAGGTTGTCTTGAAACGTTACAGAAAATATTTACGGAAAGACACTCGAGTGTAGTCGAAGAATTTCGATCAATTCAATATGGTGAATCCCAGTGTTTGTGAATGGGTGGAAGCTGTTTTCCTTCGAGAATTACAATGAAACAACGGTGCTTCTCGAAAGTAGTTTAAATATTTTTATAGTTTCTAGCTTCTAAACTTACCTTTCAGAAGCAATAATATTAATTATTAATGTCATAACAAAGTAGAATTACAAAGGCTATCATTTTCATTTCCTCTTTTATTCCGAAAATTTCAGATTTCTAATTTTTTTCACCTCTTGTTTTCTAATCTCATTATTATAAATTGTGAAAATCTTTATCTTTAATATGAAAGAAAGAAGAAACTTTGTTAAAACCCACCTGATAAATGTGATTATTCTTTTGGAATTCGAATCACGTCAATTGTTCGAGGGGCTTTTTCAATATTTTTCCCCTTCCTTTGCTGAATTATAAGAAGAATCCCTTGAGAATATTTTATTCATTGTGGATTTTATTTCCTTTTAGAGAGGAAAAGAAAAAAAGAAAGAATTGTAGTTCGTGATTTATATGGAAATTGCCCTACATGGAGATTTTTCAATATGTCTTCATAAAAAAGAGGAAATACTGCGCACTCTAGTTAAAGTGCACGGTCTGAGATAGCCTTGCACGTTTTTCTCTTGATGCAGAAATGGGGCAAGAAATGGCCTCCTCAGGAAGTTCTTATCCCCTAACAGGATTGTCGCGATGCAGTAAAAGGATTGGGAAGGTTCCATTCAAGTCTAACCCGAAGCCCTGGCTCGTCTCCATCTCTTGAAAAAGGATATAGGGTCACAGGCAGGAAGTTTCATAATGCGATTCCCTGGCCAAGGTTTTCTACACAATATCATTTCATTGGTTAATTTCCACTCTTTGGTTCAGATAAATTAGTTCATTTTCAAGTTATTTTCTTCAAGAAATTAAGAAGCAGATATAAATGATCTCTCTTGTATTTTCAAAATAGATTATTTCTGTTTATTTGTCATGATTCAAAGAAATTAGAAGATGTAAAGACTTTTTTTTTTTTTTTTGCTGAAAACGTTAAGATTTTTTTATAAAATACAACCGTATTTACAATATGTCCCATAAAACAACGTAAATATCAAGAAATGCCAGTCTCAAATCATTATTCTTCATTCATTCTACTACAGCGTGGAGAGTGACTTGAAAAAGGTACAAATGACGGAGTTTGTTTTTTTTTTTTTGTATGCTTCACGTGATCAAATGGCCAAAGTGCCCATGATATGGGAAGAGAATGAAAAAATGGTGTACCTTCTTCTGAATACATTTTGGCTATTTGCTGCGGGGATTAAAACAGAATGAATAATGTGGTTTTCTACTTTTAAGTTTTAGTTAGAAAAAATATAATTATTCCTTTTCTCAAAGCATAGGTTTTTTTAATGTAAGTGTTTCTTTTCAAAATTTTATTTGATCGGGGGGGGGGGGGTTAAGTTAAGGCGGAAAGAAACAGTTAAATTTATTTGAAATTTAGAATTCCTGTTTTTTTTATATAAATAACATGCATTGAAATGCAGATGAATTAAAAAATGGGATTAACAGTTTTTAAAATTGTTAATTTAATTCCTAGAAATTAGGTACTTCCTTAATAGAATTTTAGGTTATAATTTATAACATAAGTAAAAGAAATATTCCTCATTTGAAAGAAATTTGGTTGAAATCATCGTAAGTAAATCTATTAGACTTCTTAAATAAAATCCCTTTTCTTATAAAAAATGACTACTCATTAAATTCGATGAAACAAAGTTCCTTTTCTTGAGAGTGATATTTAATGATTGATTTACTAATAGATCTTAAAGATTTCTTAGATCCACTCGATCTCTCGTAGAACGAATTGTATATTTCTATTTTTAATTTTTCTTCCATGAATTTTTAAATTTACAAATACAATAATAAGTCCCTACTTACTTTTCAATTTGTAACTTCTTGAATATTATGTATTTGTTGGAATAAATAAACAGAAATTGCAGAAACTTTGATAAAAATAAAATTTATTCGCTCTGATGAACTTGTCTGGTCCCTGTGATCTGCCTCTCTCGCGAACCACTGGAGTTTATATTGAAAAATTACTCGCCCAGATGGCGCTACAACGAAATTTCGAGAATTCCCTTGCTTCGGGAATCTTCTAGAATATGCAACTAGACAGTTAATAGATGATTTAAATAACTAAAAATAAATACAAAAGTAATCAATAAAAATAAAAAAAAACATGAATCAGCAACAAATTTAATTAATAAATAAATCGTGATAATATTATAATATATAATGATAATATTAATTAATTAATTAATGGAAATAAGAAACTATAGATTATAATTGACTTATTTATTTTTTTAATAATTTGATTCTAAATTCGTGGGTCGATTCCTAAAAGAAGAAATGTTGAAAGTACAGCAGAACTGAGCTATACAATTTCAGTTTTGTTTTTAATTTTTTTCAAAAATGGACCCCTTTCTTCTCGATTAACATCCTAAAAGTATTTTAGAATTTTTGAATTCAACTTATACAGATACGAAGCTTCATAGAACGTTGTTTTTCTTTGTTTTTCATTATATTTTTAAATTATATGAATTGAAAGAGATCTGGTCATAATGAAGGCGAAAATGTTTGAATTTCCCATTCGAATTTCCCCAAAGATTCCTTACACTTTAGTCTTAATATTGGTCAGAAGTTGGTGTTCGATTCCCTCTCTCAGAGTTTGAATAAATTTGTACTTTATTTATTTCTCGCCATTATTATTCAACATTTGCTTTCTAACGACTATTGGCTATTCTTTAAAACTTAGAGTATTTGCCCGTCATATATTATGACGGATAGAAAATTAAAATGAATGCATCGCTGGGAACATGAATGAATTTGTTTATTGGAAGGCTTGATGCGGGCATTACTGGGAACTGATGGCGCTTCAACTTGAATGACATCACTCGGTTCAAAATCGATCCTGGGAATAGTGACGATATCACCTCTGTTGCTTTCCGAAAGAACTTCTGCCGTGATTAATCTAAACTCCTTAACGACTACAACTGATCCTTTCTTAAGGCTCACATGCCGGAAAATGTGAGTGTGAAGAAACTCTGCAGGTTAGTTTCGTTCATCACTTGGATCATCGGACACTACTATATATGCACTTTCTGATCTGTTGCCTTATACAGAGGGATACAGAATTGGAAAACTATTGTTAGAAAAATAGTGATTAAAAAGTACAGGCAAAGTAATATTTATTATTAATTTTTTATTATTTATTTTTAGTCATTTGCTTGATGTTTATTTTCGACAATTATTAATGAGATATTACGACATACACGTGAGAAGTGATAGCGTGATTCATTCTGCGCGAGTAACAATGAACTTTGTAATTTGATTCAAGCAACGAATGCATTGATTGTTGTGTTAATCATCGAAAGATGCAGACGTGTAGGATTTGGCTAAGGATAAATATAAGCCTTATCATATTGAAATCCAATGAAAATAATACCCAGAATACTGCTGAATAGTAATGAAAGAATATCATCAACCTGTGGATGAAATGGTAAGAATTGATCAGTGATGTTTTTGAAGTTCGTCAGTTCCAATGTTACAGAGCTTCGACCATAAGTAAAATCTACCGGAAGTTATGGGGGCGGGGCTTACACTGTTTATATTTCTAAAATTTTAATAAATTTATTTCACAAAAAAGGGAAAGGGAGCAAAAGAATAGTCAAGGGCAAATTAGAAAACATCTAAATATCTAGAAAGTTCATTCAGAAAGACAGGCTTTTTATTTTAAAAATTAACTTATAAAAGGTTAAAGATGTTGGCACCAAAGGAAGTAAAAGTCAATGAATAAAAAGTTAATCTTCTTTAGTTATTTTATTTTTTACCACCAATGAAACCAAACAGAATAAAAATCATAAATTAAGATCGTAATTGTCTTTCTTCTGAAGCAATTAAAATTCCTTCATTGACATCTTGATATTTGCTGATATTTTTATAAACAATATTTTTCTTAAATAACAAAGGGTGAGACATCCTAGTGACATCTTAGAGCAGTTGTTTCCCGCTCAGTTGACGATCATCAGCCAGGAGCATTTTAATGTTTTTGTTTCTAACATGGTTTTTGATTTACACCCCTGCCCCACCAACTAAAAAATAAAAATGTAAGTGAATAACGTCTAGTGTGAAGTGGATGAAAAGAGTTTCTCCGTCAAAGAACTTGGTTTTTATTCGAAGTCAATTTCTGTCTTTTTTTTCTTCTTTTTCTGCTCCTTAGCATTTTCTTGTTTTCGTAAGAAATGAGCAACGCATGGAATGTCTTTCAATATTAATAGGAGTTTCTCTTTTGAAGATAAAATATTTCTCATTTGGAACAAAGTTTGAAGTGATTAGAAGCGAATGGAAATTTTCCTTCTAATGTGAAAGTCACTTATTCATAAGAGGTTGAGATTTGGCTGCTTTTTTCAGGGATAAATATTTTTGTAAATCACTAATCCTTTCAATTGAAGGAATCACAATTAGATGTTTTATTCCACAACTAAAATAACAGAATACTAATAACACATATTGTTTAGTAAATAGCAAGTTCATAAAAAAAAAAATAGGGATTCTTTATTAAATTTAATAGGGAACTTTTTTTCTCTTGAGAATTTATTAATTTTGATGAAATATTTCTATTTTCTGGGCTGAAGAAAGCAACTGAACATTTCCTTTTAAAAAATTACCAGTAACTAAAAATGATGAAAACAGAAAATGTATTTAAGTGAAATATAAGGCTAAGTTCTTTTGCTGCTCACGACTTTGAGAACCACTGCTATAAATAGAAGGTAGAAGATAAAATAAACAAAAATTTTAGTAAACAAATTTTGGTAGTTTTTTTCAATACAAGTTTTTAAAATAAAGTTATAAATTAACAGAGAAAACATATAAATAATAATTAAGATTACAATAAATATTAATTATAAGAATTTTTATCCGAATCGCTATTTGTGATAAGTATAGTTATTTTTGATTATTAATTACCTGTTTTATCATGGTTTATTATTTCATAGAGCAGACATTTTTATAACTTAAATAAAGACTAAATGGTTGTTTTTATTTTGTAAATGGTTCGTTTATGTAATTGTTACTTTGTTAGATGAAAGATAAATATAGACCATTTGTTATGTTTTAAGTCCTTTGTCACAATTTCTTATTCTTCGATTATGTTTACACTTTCTTTGAATCCAAGTCTGTTTTGATAAATCAAGAAGAATGAAAAAAAAAAAAACGACTTGAAATATTACTTCCACATTAATTTTCCGAAGCGTTCAACTGAAATCTCGACAGAGGCACTTTTTCTCCTTTGTCAGAATTATCTGTGAGTCGTTTAATACTAGCGTCTTTAGCAGCGTTTCCGATGCCGTTATCCTGCTGAACACGAATATTAAAGCTATCTGTCACGGGCGCGTTTTGTTTTGTTTTTTTGTGTGCGTGATTTATGTTCAATTCAACAGAAAGTGAGATAGTCAATGAAGAATAGAAATTGAAATCTCCAACTCTTCCATTAAACATGGATGAGGGGGTGGTGGTTGTTATTCATTGCATTGGAGATACAATGCGAATCATCTAGGCTGGCAAAAGGCCAAGCCATATCACAAGTCCACTTTTCCACGTGGATATTTCGACCAAGATTTGCAAATCAAATGGGGAACCAGCGGTTAGTTCAGCCACGACGACGGAATCCGCCTTCGAAACACCGCAGGGAATCCAAAGATCTACTTCTCCATTCAAACAACTGTCACGTGTCAAGGAGAAAAGTTGGAGAGATGTTATTCTACTCGTTTTTATTCTCAAGCACCAGAAACCTTTGCTTTCTACCTTACAAACGGAGAGGGGTTTTCTTTTGAGGAATGTAATAGAAAGTTATCCATTTCTTACCATCAAAGAAAGACGGTTTCATTTTAAAGGAAAAGAGACAAAAACTTCTTTTTTTTTTTATTTCTACAGTTTTATTTATTTTATTTATAATAAAATTTTTTCTTGGTGATTTGAATGACCTCTTTCAAATGGAACAGTCAGAGGCGGGAGGAAGCATTAATAAGATGAAATAGAAACTTTCTAATCTATAAAGTTTGATTTCGGTAAATTTTAAAGAACCAGAAGCCATAAATGTAATTAAAGAAGGCTGTATCTTAGAAGGATTAAGTTTTATTTTTCACAAGGTGCTGCTTTGTTGATTCGCAGAGAGAATTAGATTTTGTCAGGAAAACGTTTAATGGTAGCTTTTGACCATCCATTGTCAGATGAAAGAATATCTTAGAAACAATATATGGTTGAAAGTTAGAGCGTCAGGGATAGAAAGGTACAATGTCGTTCTGTCTGACAACAGTAGCATAGATAATTAGATATAAATAAAGTAAAATAAATATTTCCCAGATATATTTTATGAACTCTGCTTTATTTTATTATTGCAGATATGTAGGCTACCGTTGTATACTTAGTATAGTTTTTAAAAGATAATTCCTCCTCATATATAAAGTCTTAGTTTTTTTCTTTCTTTTTAGAATGAAGTAATAAATAAAAGGGGAAAAAAGAAAACCACTTAAAAGTGTGTGAGGAAAAGTAAAACCCCTAATGAAACCTTCCCATTGTCTTCTCAGATCCAGAATTCATTTTCATTCTGTTCTTTATATATATATATAAATATTCTTTATATATATATATTTTAAATTGAATGTTATTATATTTTTATGCTTATTATATAATTTATTTTATTCATCGTGGAATTAGAGACTGAGTGAATAATTAGAGATTGGCTTGGTATTAACTCCTAAACTAGGCATTTGATGCTGATCAATGTCTTAATCCGAGATTTACTTGAGGTACAGCGTTTTTACGATAATGTAGGTGGGTCCACAAAAAATGCTTTTATTAGGGTGACATGAATTTCAATATGAAATAGTTCTTTGTATAAAATAAGTTCAATATGAAATCACCATCAGATATTCCTTGACCTTCCCTAATATCAGACGCAATTGGTGTTAATTTTTTTCCAAGTAATTAAACATTTGAGACCAAATTTAATCCACTATTAAAATGTAAACACCTTTCCCAAACTGTTCAATCTATTGCCATTAAACTGGATAGATATTTATATCTATATATATATTATAGATATAGATATATATATATATATATATATATATATTATATATATATGATGCCGTTATTATGTACAAGACATTAAATCTTTTCCTTTATATTTCATCTCCCTGCAGAGAAATTGTAAATAAATCTTAAACTGTCTTTTGTTAATATTTTTACATTTCTGAATTTATAAAAAAATCATCTGTAATACAAATCATTGGAGCTTCGCTGGAATCTTGAGATGAACTCGTGTCTTCGACTTCTACAAAAGTCTCTTTTGGATTTCATCTTTAAACAACTAAATTATTCCAAGTGTTTGCACAAATTTTTTCATCTAGTTTCCACAAGAATTGGATATTTTATTTAACTCTTATCTTTTTTTCGGGAATCGAAAAATACTTTGAATATTTTCTTTGTTTCTCAAAAGCACCTCCGAGAGACCGTTTCTCTTTTTCTTTGGAAGACGGTTTTCTTTGTTGTTTTCTTTCTCTTGTGAAAATATTAAGATGTACAAATGGCATTACTACGATTTCTCGTTTCTCCAATAAATAGGAAAGTGAATTTATTTTGTAAAACATTTAATAAAACTTATTTCTAACCAAAGCTTCTGAAGCAAAAAAGTAAATGCTTTTTTAAATGAAAACCAAAAAGAAAACTGAAATGGATGCGAATCTTGTTTATTCAAATAAAAACAGTCTTCATTCGTGTCTCTTCTGAGACATGTCATGGAAATAAAGTCGTCCTTCCTTTTCAATTAGTTGAGAGAAAATAAATTATCTTTCTTTATTACAAAGTCATTTTCTTGTCACCGACTACAAAACAAAATGTGTTGAATTAAAATCGAAAGATTTAAAAAAAAAACTCAAATTAATAATAAATACTATATATATCGGATATAATGTTACTTACAAAATACGGTAGACATTTAAAACACAAATGTTATTATGTAGACGTGTGTAAGTAAATAGCAGTTACATTTTCTATTTGATTCTTTGCTGTGTTTATTTATTGACTGGTTGAAAGCTGAAAGAATAAACTGTACCTATTATAGACCGGTACTTAAGTGAACGCAGTTACATATTAACAACGAGATCTAAGCCTCTTTATCATTTGGTGAAATAGAAGCTTCTCCACGGCCAATTGTTTCTCATTTTCATAAACAAAGTTCATTCTCAAAGGCTGTTACCGATTTCCTTGGAAGAAAAACCATTACGAAGAATTGTTCACCCAAATCTTTGAACTTGAACCCACAGAACATGTCGCAGTGTGGCTTTTTCATTGTCAGTCCACTATTCTTCCGTCCATGAGATTTCTTTATTTGTCTTCAATAAACTCACTTTGCTTTCCAGTCTTAATTGTATAAATGTTATCGCGTTTAGTTTTTAAGGATTTGACAAAAGAAGTCATACATTGACTAGGAAGGACGACGCAATTAATGAATAGTCCCTAATCCCCGAGACAAAATAGATAAAAACCAGTTAATCATTATCATAGTGAAACAATTCTAATGTTATTTAAAAATATTTCATCAAAATTCAGACTAAAGAATTGAAGCAAAGTGAACTGATTGTCAGATCTAAAAAGATATTTTACATGGATGCGATTTTCTTATTTCCAAGGAAATAGTAATAAGGCTTTCTTGATTTCCTCTGCAAGTGCTTGTTTTTGTAAGGGTTTATTAAAATCATTGTTTTGAAATCTCGTATTCATGGATATATCTGACCTGCACTTGAGATCTGTTTTATATTCTTTTATTAAATTTGTTTGTTTTGTTATTGTTTCCCTTTTATTCTTTTCCTCTTCAAAAACCACGAACTTCTGCACACACAAAAAAACCCACTTTTGATACAATCCTGTTGAACGGCAAATTTCCTTTGTGAGATGTCTTAATAGGTTTAATGCGAAACTCGTGTTGTTACGGCCAAGGGAAAAATGATAATTTGCGCGCCAAAATGGTGACTGCAAATGGGAGAAGCAGCTGTGCTAGGACTGTTGTTTAGAGAAAGACATAGCGCAGTGGCTTCGTTTTATCTCTGACTCGAATGGTGAACATAACTCATCTTTTGCTGAGATGGGCTCCAAGGCTATTAAGCGGAGCAACGGTTCAAACAAAGCAAAAGATTAACAATATATTCTACAAGTAAAAAAAGAATTGATATTTATCCTTTTTATTTTCTTCTCCCAATAAATTATTAAAAATATTAACTAGTGGATTGTTTATATCAATGTAACTTAGAAATATATGAATAAAACAAACAAACCTTATTACTAGATCAATAGTAAGTTTTAAAACTTGCAACGGTTTTTTTTTAACAAATTATCTAATCATCGACGATTCTCTCGTTGTTTGCAAATTATTCAAACCAAAACAGAATCAGTGTCAAAAATAAATGCTCAAGTAACGTATTTCAAGGTTATCGACGTCAAAATTTTATGGTCTTGAAGTTGATGTAGTTGATGTGGATGATACATATGTAAGTTATTCTAAAGAGAACATAATTACTATCCAGTACCCTAGAACCACTTCCAGATCATTATGTAAGAACTCTCTCGTTTTACTGCTATTCCTTCTCATCCTCGTCTTACGGAAATTGGAATCTGTTGACTCGATCAACTTCACTGGTAGAGAAAGTCAAAGTCTGTAATGTAATCATCTTATCTGCTGGGACAACACTTCCACAAACATCTACGTGTTCCACATAGAACCTTGATGAAATCGTAAGTGCAAAGAAAGCAAAACAGAAAGCTTGGAATGTCTTTATCGTACATCTTCCAATCTTTTAGCTTTCAGAAGAGCATGCTTTTGCTTGACGTATGTGAGGAACAACTCAGAAATCCTGGCAACGTTATGTATCATCCATCACAAGTAAAATTTGTTCCAAGACACTCTGGGTTGGGATTCGTAAGGTGATGGACGTTTCTCTTCCCAACAATAGTAAAAGGAAATGAAACAGGCAGCATTTCAGAACAACTTGAAGCACTTGAACGAGCATTTGTTGAGAATTCTTGCTGTTACATTTTGATGTTATTAAACAACCGAAGCTATTCTATAAAGATTTTCTTCTGCTGTTTGGGCTACCAAAATACCTTCTAACAGCTCGAGAGCCCCACCGGTTGAGAAACACTGTTCTAAAGAAGTTACATTGGTTTTTATAGCATCTTTTGTAGCATGGCCACTGTGGTCACTTTGGTAAAGTGAGTTGTATCAAAAGTACGTATAATAACGTAAATCAAACTGAAAATCTTGGACTTCAGCAGCTCAAATAGAAATCGATTTTCTTCCTGAAAGTGCGATTCCTAACGTTGGAGAAAAGAGTTATTGTCAATTATATCCTAGGACTAATGGAGTCTTACCAGTATTGTTGTTCTGGAGAATAAATTTATGACTTAATCCGATTAAAATAGCTATAAAAATTTGAAAATATTATATTTAATAGACTGTTTAAAAACTATTAAGCAATCATAAAAAAGAAACACTTTTCTTTATAAAACTCAAGAAACAACATAGACCATCGTGTAATGGGAATCAGAACGATTTGGAAAAAAAGACCTGAAAGAAACAGTAGACAAAGTAGCATCTTTTTTCTTAATTTTTTGTTTGAATCTTTAGGTAATTGATAAGAATAACAAAGATATCTTTTGAGTAAGTATAGAGAAAGAAGAATACGTTTCATTGCCAAAGGAGTTAACCAATTTATTTTCGATTTCGGAAATAAGATTGAGGATCTAAACCACGGGTGCACAACCTTAGGGCCAATATTTTTATTAAAGTTCTGATGGAAGACCACAGTGTCCTATCTCTCCCCCTACCCCCAATGTTTATCGTATAAGGAGAGGTCAACACCCTGTATCTTTCCAAAATCAATGTCCTTTTCTGAGGTGAAAATACTCATGGAATACTTCAAAATATAGATAGGTTTTTCGATATATTTGACATTGTTTTCATCGATTTTTGAGCATTAGTTAACTTCCTGTTCGTCTTCTAAGCAAGTGTTGTTGTGGATTAGTCTAGAGATGGAAGGATCGTAAGTTCGGTTCTGCTGGGTGAAGATGAATTTTTTTTTTAATGATTATAATCATTATAATAATTATTTATTTATTTAATTTCGTTTTTGTTTTTTAAATTTTTTCCCCTACTTGCCTTCTTTTTTTCTTTAATGTAATGTAGGTTATTTTTATTTTTATTTTTTTTTGATGATTATGTTAGGAATATTAGGTGTAATATAAATTAGAAATAAATAAATAATATTCTCAAGACAATAAAAACCATACTCGCACATAACTAATAACAAAAGGAAT
>JAFIDM010021379.1:0-30828 GCA_023159025.1 Thereuonema tuberculata
TTGTTAGTCGTAGAAGAAACAACAGAAAAATGGCGGCTTTTTTTTTTTCCCATTTTCATTTGAAAGAATCCATTTGCATTGAAAGCACAGCATTAAGAGCGAATTTGAATAGCAATGAAAATAATTAGTGGCAACTGACGCCCACCCTTGTCTTCGGTAAGGTTTGGGGGAGAGACAGGAGAGGAAAAAAAAAGCGGGAAATGAACTCTGAGAATAAGCAGATGCCATCATGTGGCGCTTGTCCAAACAAGACCTCCTATCTAGAGATACGATGCCAATGCTATTCGAAATTGACAGCCAGCCATTTTGGCAGTGGCCATATTATGAAAGCCACGAGATTTAACTAACAGCCGCTTGATTCATTAGACACAAGAGTTGAATTTTCAGCTGAACAATATACCTAGGGAAAGAAACAAGATAGTCTTAAAAGGAAAACAATCTTACAATTTTATTAGTCAACTAGCTGTACCCGGCATGCGTTGCATTGCCACTCAAAGAAAGAAAGTGTTTGTGTTTTAATTCTGTTTATTGAAGTGCTTTTGGATATACAATATTTTTTTGTTTTTCCGTCTGGTTCATACACGAATAAATCAGTAGGTTTTCCGTTGCGTGAACAGGCCACATACAGCTGTCCATGTGTTGTCCCTGTGCTTTGATGATGGTCATTGCAAATGTTGAAACCGGAAATACACTCATTTGTTGAAACGTCTTGCGCACCAGATATTGTAAAATGGTTCTACTAATTCAGAAACCTTTGCGGCCGTGCGCACAACAACTCACCAAAGTTTCATCGATATCTGATGAATGGTATAGGAACGCATTCGGGACAAACAAACAAAGAAACATTCATTTTTATAAATTAAGAGTAACTTATTAACAATCCTAGTTCTATTTCTTTATTATTAAATATTTCATTAATAACATTCTTCTTCATATTAATTACTGACCAATGATATTCTAGAATGATCTTTATCCAGAACAAAAACTACAGTCAAATAGAAGAAGAATAAAAAAAATTCATTAAAAAAGAATATGGTGAGTTTTTGATTGTTTATTTAAACTTTTAATGTTCCACATTGGTTCTGACGATGTTTCCTATTGGCCTGTGTACCGAGACGTCGTTGTTCACTGGTGATGATATTAGCATGAAACAACTATTGTAGGATCTCACTTAATAAACAATTTGGTCTCAACCATTGTTATTTAGAAGAATATATTTTTAATTTCAAACAAGATAATCCAATTGCAGTTGTAGTTGAAATAGTGTGAACTCAGTAAATGTTTTATTTTATTAATAGTTACTGTACAGAAAAACAATATTACATGGAATTGATGTGATTAACATTTAAGGTGTTTTTCCGAATTCGAATAAAAGTCTCCTAATATTTCTGAGAGTAGAATGGCTTTAGAATAAAAAATTATAACTTAAATTAAATTTCATACAAATATTGAAGAATAAAAACATTTAAAGAAATAAATCATACTTGTTTTTAAAGTGAAACCTTTGATATAATTTCCTATTAGTGATATTTAGTAAAAGTAAATAAATAAATTCGTCTTTGGTTTTGAACCAATTCTTGGAATAAAGGTTTTCAATTGAATCTGAAATTTGTTTTCAACTGAGGAATTTTTCTTTTTCTTTTAATAGGAATTTTTGTTTTTCTACAAGAATAAATAGTGTTAAATAATTTTAAATTAAAATCCTGGCTTTTTGGATAAAGAGCAGATTTATTAAAATTTAATTTCAGAAATGTCCTAACAATTAAAAATTAGAAAACAGTGGTTAATAAGTTTTATTTATTTATTTTTTTTTTTTTGAAATTGTTTTCTAAGTAATTGTAAAATTTTTGAAAAGAAACTTCGTGAATCCTGCGATGGTTCAGTTTAATGGAAAGAAATATTTGACTAATTTGATTAGAAGTTCTTTGAGAGACGCAGGTGTTCAACCACAAACGATCAATAAACATCTAATTGTTCTACAAATGCACCAAAAACTTATTTTCAACATTTTTCAGTTTCAATCAATTGAAGTTGTAAGTACTTGTGAGGTTCTGTAAAAGCCTTGGAATCCCACCTGTCTCAAGGATTAAATGAAGGCAAAATGGAATCAATCTTTTTTATTGCCTTCTGGTTTATTTCAATTCTTTTTGGATATTTAAATTGTAGTTGGAATTTCTCTGTTCCTTTGAATTGTTGTTTATCTTCTGCTGAAAATTTGAACTAAAGAATTGGTCTAAAAGAAACATTTCATAAAAAACAACAAAAAATTGATCCACCCCCTTCTATTGGGGAATTGTTGACTTGGATAGTTTATCATTAGTAAATGTCAACTACTGAACTTATAATCTTCCATCAAAACATCTGATCCAAGAGGAGGCAACATTTTAGTTTGATTTGATTTGCAGTTGAAGGAATTATTTTCCTAATTTGTTATTTAATTTTCGTGTTGTCATGATGAAAAACAAAAATGTTCAGAATCCACACTATAAAAAAACCCTATTAAGTGCTGAGATCGGCTCTTTTGATGTCAATGCGAATCAACGAAGCAGTGTCTAATGAAGCCACTCTCCTGAAAATACAGTCCACTTTTTTTTATAAATTTTGTTTCCCTTGAGTGGAAACCTCAGGTGATTTGTTTTTAGGAGGAAGAACGAACCTTGAGGGTGTTTTAATCCTGGAGCTTTTGTTTGTTTAATGAAATTGAAAGCCATAAGTTAAATATTGAAATCGTTGACATCCATTTGTTCAAACATAAACAGATTGAAATCAGTTAATTAATTCTAGATTTCATCTCGTGCAACCATCTCTACTTACTTTAATATTTTAATAAGTTATTATTACTGATGTTTGTCTAATAAATGTTAATTCCTGATAAATTTTCGAAACATTTTATTTATCAAAACAACAAAAAATGGTGGCTTTTTTTTTTTCCATTTTCATTTGAAAGAATCCATTTGCATATCTACTTGCCAAATAATTAATACATTTATTTAAATATTGCAAATATTACGTCTTTTCTTTGTCAAGCTTCAAATTTAAGTAAAACAAAGACATCTATAACAAATGAGAAAATGAACTGTGTTGAAACCCTCACCCCATCAAGTTATCACCTCCTTCTCTACAGTTCCCTTCTGATCAACCTAATAATGAAAAACAATTAAACTCTACCCCTTTGTTAGACTTAATTCACTCAGATACCAAATCCCAATGGACCACTTGAGGTTTACCCCCCTATCGACGTCACGTATGACGTGTAATGTGGGATCATGTGGGATAAACAAACACGTAACTTAGTGTGAATTACTCAAAAAAATCGTCGATTTTTGATATTTCAAGACGGAATGGTGCAGTTCCTTATTGTAATAATTCTGTAAAACGCTTGGAATATCCTTATTTAATATAATATTTCCTCTATATCGACTTGAGTTAAAACAAAGCACATGGCTTTGTTTATCCCACATGCGAAGCAATAACTGGTGGGATATGTTGTAACTATGAAGCGCCGCCTATTCTCAAGTGGTCCATTAAATTACATCTTTCGTTAATAGTATATTGCTGTCGTCTTCTTCAATAGGCGATAATCAACTCTACATCCGATATGAACATTTAGGAAGGCTTACAATCGTTTCATCCAAATCAAATCTTTTAGTTCACCCTCTATATCTACAAGGGTTAAAACGAAGCACATGGCTTTGTTTATTTCACAAGCCAAGCAGTAACTGGTGGGATATTTTGAAACTACGAACCCCCGCATATTCTCAAGTGGTCCAATTGGAAAGGAAAGATAGGAAAATTATAGAAAGTATTTTAATAAAAAATATTAACAAAAGGTAAGGTTTGGAAGTAAAAAAAAGTTTGCGTGAGAGCACTTCTTCACGTCGCTAACAGTATTCAGCAGCATCACCGCTAGAGGTAATCGATTTATTGTGAGACAAGCTCTCATTGTTCCGACAGATTCACCATCCAGAGAGAGATGTAGCATCCTGTTTACAGCAACCATTGCCAGACGCTGGGCTTCATACCTAGCCTGTTTTTAACAACCCAGCACCCGATGCTGCTTCTAGAGTGGCGCTGTGTCCGATAGACATGGTGTACTGCCAATATTCTCGTTTTGTATTTAGTTCCACTTCTGCCTGTAGGAGATGATCACCGCATCCGCGTATGGAGGACGACTGGGTAGGTCTCAAATCCTGAGAATAATATCGAGAGGCACACAGCCATTACAGCTAGGGTAATGATGTGTTGAACCATTTCGTATGACAGTAGATCTCCTCTCCTAATGATCTGAGAAACTGTAAATGTACAGAGATAACTGCAGAAGATCCTGCAACCTGCTGCTGTGATCCTCTTGCCACGCGTGTCAGGAGCATTTCCCAACAAGAAAATGTACAATTCCCACCTACTGCATGTTTCCCAGCAGTGTTTCCAAGCAATTCCAACTCTTCCTTTGGTAGCAAAGTTGCCAGCTTATTTCCCGTAAGGATGTTAACTGCATCCATCATTGAACATTCTGCACTTGGAGCAGCCACAGTTGCAACCGCTGGGCTTGATCTGCCTTACGACAATATCAGAACTTTTTCACTCTAGGCCATGCCGTATATCAGCATTCATAGCAATGAAAATGACTCAATCTTGTTCAATCCTGAACAAAAATTTGTTTGTTTGTTTTTTTTCACTGAAATTTGAATCGATTCCCAATTCTCTTCCTTGAATTGGCGCCTACAATGTTTCATTCAAATCTGATGCTTCCTTTAAAGGTACTTCGATATTTTTTTGGGTTTTTGTTTCAGTAGAATTGAACACGAAGATTTTGTCCATTTCTTCATTAAGTGGAGAGACTCAAATTCTTTCCATTTTTTTTTCCAAATTCTGTAATTCACTGTTTTATCACAGGTTGGTTTCCTTCTTGTTATTGCGTCTAATTATAAAACAAAGGAAGGAATAATTGTTTTTAGCATTGAAATGTTCTCACTATAATCCCCATTTATTGTCTCCTAAGAAAGACTGGATTCAGAATGAAAATAAAGGAATTAGAATACAGTAAAATAAGTATGACTAAGAAATTTTGAGAACTATTTGATCGTCTGAACTGATAATTATTTATTTTTTTCACTTTTACACTTTATTTAACAGTCAGACTTTCTAAAAAAAAAAAATGCTTCAATCATTTCTATGATTATTACCTTCTCATGATATGGGCAGGATAATGAGAGGGGGTGATGTGATATTTTAAAGTATCAATTTTTTCCTCTTTACAAAGAGTAAAATATAAGAAATATCTTTTTGAAAAATAAAGCAGTTGAAATCCAGTCACTGATCAGCCAGATTGTCTTAGCACAAAACAGCTACTCCGTCTACGATTAATCAAGGAATTCAAGTGAAGAGGAACCAAGACTTAAGATGAACAAAGCCAAACACACAAAGAAAGAATAAAAACTTTAAATCACAAATTAAAAATGCATACAGTTTCGGTTTGCCGAATTACAAACCTTTTTCAATGCAGGTGAATAACACGGGAACAACCCTATAAATACAAGAACCATCCTGGATACATCACAAATAACATGGTGTGAAACCCCGTAGTTAAATTCAAACACCAATCGAAAGGCTTGCTTAACCAAACCAATCCCAAAGCTTTTAGTCACCATCTGGCGTCACGAATTTGCAAATTACAAACACTCTTTTGCAATTTTTTTTTTATTGGGTTAAGTATCCGTACACCAGTCATTTTAATTAAACATTCAAAAAAAAAATTTTTTTTTTTTTAATTTTCTATTTTGTTTATTTTTAATTATAACCTGTGACACCAGATGGTGACTAAAAGCTTTGGGATTGGTTTGGTTAAGCAAGCCTTTCGATTGGTGTTTGAATTTAACTACGGGGTTTCACACCATGTTATTTGTGATGTATCCAGGATGGTTCTTGTATTTATAGGGTTGTTCCCGTGTTATTCACCTGCATTGAAAAAGGTTTGTAATTCGGCAAACCGAAACTGTATGCATTTTTAATTTGTCATTTAAAGTTTTTATTTTTGTGTGTTTGGCTTTGTCATTCTACACAACTCACGTAAAACCTACCCAGTAACCAAGACTCTTAGGTAGATTAAGGATTAAGACAATTGATTCTCATTAAAATAGAAAATAATAATGATGGGTTATTCACATCAATCAGTTTTGCAGTGATGTAGAAAAATGTATCAGACTTTGAGAAGACTGAAATCGGCCTTGACGGAAGGGAATTGTTTGTCGTTTTTATTTGATGGAATTTACAATTTCTAGTGATAAATCAACCACGTAAGACAATGTCTGCTTCTTGAATCCTCTTAATCCTCACAAATTCTATCAATCTGTACATAAATACCATTCGTTCATTCCTACACCAATAAAGGAAAGACAAAGAACGTGATTATTCTGGAAAAAATAGTCTCTTGAAACACGAAAGACTTAGGAAGAAGTTAAGAGTCGGTAAGAACAACTAATTTACTCAGACGTTCAAGAATTAAATACATATGATGGCTTTTTTTAACTTTTTGGTTTGCTTTACTGTAAGTTTTGTTTCATTGATTTCATTAAATGTCCCATTTCTTGGTGCTAAAGTGGGACAAAGCAAAAAAAAAAAAGACTTTTTCTATTGAAATGACATTGCTTGACTTTTATTATTGTAAATGACTGATTAGAAAACAATAGGAGCAAAAAGAAATCTTTCAATTGGTTTCCTCTAATTGTCTTAATCTTTGGTCTCAATTAATGCAAAGTGAATCGTTTACTTGACTGGACAGACATTCTTACCTTTTTGTGCTTCTATTTATTTTCTTGGTCTTTTATAGGTCTGCTTGTTAATTACAAGGATATTTTTGCTTTTTATTTATATATAATTCTTATCTATTTATAATTTTCCATTTTACCTTTATTAGCCTAAGATTCTCTTGCGTCATAAAATCAATCAACAACCATCTTCACACCCACTAAGCTCGTGAGGAGTATTTTTAATTTTGGCGAAAACTCATTCATACCAAAATATTTGATATTTGTCTTCAATAAACATTAAAACATCCATCTTTCTGTTAAAATAAATTATTCTCATGTAATCTTTTTTTCGAGGATAAATAAAAACAAAAACTGTTTTGAACTATCCCAACGTCATTGGAATGAAAATCCAAATCTTTATAAATAACAATTAGTTATTTATAAAGGTTTGGATTATTTCCATATTGATTTATTTCCATATTGTACGAAAAATAAAAATGTATGAAATTTAATGTTGAAATAACTGTTCAAACAACTTCAAATAAAGAATACTTACGAGAACAGAATTAGTTTATTGAAATATTTTATCTGTTTTTTTTTTTATAGTATTTAATTTTTTTTATACTATCAGAATTAAAAAAAAAAAAAAAAAAAAAAAAAAAAACCTTACCAGAATTATTTCCAGTGCCAATTCGATTTCTGCAATGCTTTGATCTTCACTGTGTGGTTTTAAATGTGTTGAATGTTTAATTTTTACCAGAGATAATTAAACTGTCGCTATTTTGGACTCATTAAATCTTCCTTCTTTTTAAACCCGACCTGTCATTACAGGATGTGGACAGGAGATTTTATTGTTCAGGGGAGCGTCTGTACACTGAGCGTTTTTACTACGTCCTATTTTCATTACTTTTGTTTTTAGATTAATTATTCTTTTGTTTTAGTGTATCACTAAGTTTTAATTCTGAATTTTTCTGAAGCTTTTTAAGCCTCTTAGGTCACGTGATATTCTAGGAACTGCTTTAACTGATGAATTCGAACCCATCTGTCCTAAGATGAGTCTTCGCTTCAATTGAATTCAACTGAAGAACAACATTTGAAAGCTCCCAACTTCTTTTTTCAGCTGTTGATTTCTCAAGCAAAGAAATCCTCAAGAAAAAGTCTTATTTTAAACTCGAAGGCCTTTTTTTATTTCTGCGACTCTTTTTGAAATACTTTTCTTTCATTGGAAATGATTTTGATGAAACCTGATTTTGAGAGATCAATAAAATTAGACAAACAATATAAAAATTTCAAGAGATTGGATGAAAATTAAGAACGAGACAAATCCCAGATTCAAGTAAAGTGGGTTTATTTATTGATTTTTTTCTTTCTATTTGCTCTTCCTGTTGGTCCAATTGATAATAACTCTATTAGTACTAAGGGTGATTTAATTTATTAAACATAATAGATTCGTCTTGTGTTTCGACCGACGGCTCCTATTTCTCTAGGCCTAATTACCAGTAATAACCACGAATTGAGTCACATCAGAAGCTCCCTCACTCGTAATTGGGATGTCAAGGTCTGAGGTGGATGACCGCCTCTCTTTGTTCAGCATTTTCAAACATTACTTTTATTGAGAAACATCTTTTCTAAATCCATATTTTGTTGTTGTTTTTATTCTATTACGAAAGATTGTTCGAAGAGAAATTAGACTGCGCTATACGAAAATCTAGGATTCAGTTCCTTAAGCATTTGCTTGTTCTATTTCGCAGAACTCTCCTTATACGCGTCCTCGAGAATCACCGCGTATATCGAAAACGCATCATATAGGAGGCTCATAATATGGAATAGTGCGGGATACGTTCCCAAAAGAACGAGAATTCGATGTTTCAAGATGAATTTATTCGGAATGCACCCATTTTCGTTCACATTAAGGTTCAGCAAAAGAAGAGAAAATATTTAGTAACAAAAACAAAAAACTATTTTAATAGATATACTTTATTTTCAAGATTAATCATCACACCTTCTTCAGATGGGAGGATGAAGGTTATTATTGAACAAATTACTACTAGATTATTACAGCAGAGGAGGAAACTTAATATATAGGACGAATCATACGGATAAGTCGATGTTTAACTTTAAAGTGATTTAGTAAAACTGAATTGATTTTAAATCACAGATCTTACAACGGAAATGATATGACTCACCAGGATAAGAGGAAATACGATTGATTAATGTCCATTTAACCGAACACGGGTGGTATTTCTTCATCTTGCTTCCAACTTGTTCCTAACATCATATTCGAACGCTAAACGATCGATTCAGTTGTCGATGAGCTCTGCTTTTATAATTCGAACTTAATCTTAAATTCCGCTCGTAGAATTCCATTTGAAATTGGCCAGAAATAACATCTTTCTTCCTTGAAGTGCGACCTTCAATTCTCGTCAGGAACTTGGTGGTTTCAGGTCAAAATAGCGTGAAGTTGATCCTTGGTACGTTGGAAATGGCACTTGTATTTACACTGGAACTTTGTACCATGAATTTAAGTAACTAAACTTTGTAAGTCTTTACTTGAGGAAAGATCAGACTTGAACTTAACTCGACTGCACTTAACACTTTTCATACTTAGAATCAGACTTAGTAAGCACTTGATCACAAAACTGTTTTTTTCAGAATGTCCCGATTGTAAAATACCTTGATTGAAGTCTTCAACTTTTGATTGTAGACATCCTTGGTAGGATTTAAGGAAATTGAAAATCTCCTTTTTCACTTAGGAACTTCTGCTGTGGTTGTTCGAAGGGAGCCTTAACATGTCAACTTAAAAGCTGAAGATTGTGAAGGTTTTCACTTGACATCGCGTACACCAGTAAAAGGGATAGACAACGATTGCTGAGCACAGGGGGGCGACCCCCGCAGACAGAGATAGTCTTAATTGACCGTTAGGCGAAAATACCGATAACGAAAGCAGTGCAAACCTGTATCTGATATCAGCAAGGAAGCAATTTTAGAAGGATATTGAAAATGAAAATAGCATCATCTTATGGTAATCCAGAAGATCCCTAGAGATCTGAAATGTTTAGTTTTCCTATGAACTTTCGTTGTCTTGATGACGAACACAGTTAGATAATTTTATAAATCCTTTATTTATTTATTTTTTATCGAAAATTAACATTAAAGATAATTTAAAACAATTCAAATAATCCTCGTGTTGAATTTGAGGTCCAAATTCACTAAAACTATTGCCTAAACAGTTTCTGTTCTCGAAAGCTGCTACATTTAATGAATAAAGACGTTTTCCATTAAGAATTTCATACAAAAATAACCGAGGAAGAGAAGAAAGTGAATCTTTTCAATTTATCAAAGCTGCCTATTGGTGTGTTAAAGTGTCTCTTAATTCCTGCATTAAAGCAAGATCTTTAAAAGTGAACGAAACACAATGTTCAGGGACGGATTTTCTCCGAAATACAGACAAATCCGCCAGAATTATTTTGTTGGGTCGAATGATAAGCGCGTGACAGATTCATGTGACATTCATATCGGCCTTAGTTGCCACAAACGCAGATTAGTTTGTTAAAGTGGGATTTACAACATTTCTATTTCCTCGTGCAAGAATAGCGCTTTTATCTGTTTCGTTCTGTCACGACTTAACCAAACTCAAAGTAGAAACATCAAGAGTAAAGCCCTCTCTAATGAGAAGAAGTGGTTTCTTAGGAAAATAACAAGGAATTATCTTAATGCTTTTATTTGAAGGGATAATCTCTGAAAGATATGAAATTGATTCTAATGGATCAGAATGTTCTTGGTTTTCAATGGATCGTAGAAAAACTGTTTTCCTTCCAAAGAAAAACAGTCTTTCCTTCGAAACAGGAATTGTAGTCGTTAGGGTTAACCATAGACAAAGTTCAGTTTCTTAGTGATCTAGTTTAAACTTTTAGAACACTGTTTTATTATTCTTGCTTGTCGACATTTGCTTTTAGTTTTGTCATTACAGTTAAAATGTCATTTATTCGATTTTTTTTTTTTTTTAATTCCATCAAATCTCCAGTGAAATAGCAGCATTGTAGGTATTTACTTCTGGTATTTCGTCAATTTTAGAATATTTTGGTTAAAAAAAAAAAAAACAAACCTAAAAATCGCAGTTTTTTCCACCTGAAATCAAGGGTAGGTGTGATAAAGTTGAAATAGTCTAAATTGTTTTTTTATTTTTTAATTATTTTTGTTTAGGATATTTAAACTTATCTTAAAAAAATTACATTAAAAAACAAGACGATCGCTTTCTCGCTCCTTATCTAACGCGTTTCATCAGATCAAAGCCTTTCTGTAAAACGAGAAACCGGTCGTCTTGGTTTTTAATGTCATTTTTTTAAGATAAGTGTTTTTTAATTATGTATAGGTTATTTTAATTTTATCAATTTATTTACACGTGTAACCATTCCAGTTTATTCTCGTCCATTTCATTGTAAAGTGTTTCATAAATGAAATAATAGAAACTCGACTGAATAAAACTTAGATAACTGGCAATAACAAAACTTCAATTTTTAATTGTTTATTTACAAAAGCAATTTATTTATTACATTTTATTGTGTTTATTGCGAAAGCATCTGATAAATATTATTTTGATGTTTCAATTTTATTTATTAAAATAATATAGAAATAATATTTATCATATTTATACAAAATATAATTTTATGTGTATTGCGTAATACTGCATGCAAAAATAGAGCCATGTATCTGAATAAATGAGAACAAATTTATTCAGTTATATGGCTTTATTTTTGCATCCAATGTTTATCTTATGCTTTTGCAATAATTTACAAGAACATTAATTCTCAAGTACATTTCGCATTCATCAAATTGAATCCAAACTCTGTAAGATTTATATCCTGTTTATTTATTTATTTATTTTTATTAATAATCTTCTATGGATAACTTCAAGAAAAGGCTGTCACTTATTAGCAATATTCTTTTTGTTTAGGCTTCATGAATAAAAACAGCAAAAGTGTTTCTTATAGTTTATTTCTTATGGCTGGTTTAGTTACCATATTATTGGATTGTTACTAAAACATTTCATCTGGAACCAAAAACTTTGTCATTCCTAACATTAGAATCTAAGTGATATCATCCAGTTCGTAGTACTTTCTATCTGTTTCTCTCTAAAGACGCTGCAGAGTCTAATATCTTTAAGTTGTTTCGTTTAATAATTTATTCTTTTCGTTTTAAACAACCTGAACTTTTACTTTCATTTCCTTTTGCTTCATAAAACTGATTGAGTTGAAGAAGTAATTCTGTAGATTTAGTGACAAGGTAGGGGAAGGTGGTGTACCTTGGACATAAGTGTACCTTGAACCTATGCCGATTTTAGCACCATCTGTATAGATGTACAGAAAGCGCTATATGTATTTTGTACACTTGCCACCTGATGTCCCAGTGAACCTGAACTTATTTGTCAAGCTGCTGATTTGAATGAATAAATCCTGAAAAAGGAAATTGACCCATCAAAAGTAACTTTTTTCTTTTGAATTTTGTGTTAATAGTTCCTAGACATACATAGTTTACTTTATAGTAAAAAGCATAACTTATAAAGCACAGTTTTAGCTATAATAACATGTGTTAGAAATTATGTGAAGCCTCACCTCAATGTGGGGGTCAGCCATTTTTCGTGAAATGGCCAAGTGGTGTACCTTGGACCATGCCCAAGTGGTGTACCTTGGTGCATGGTCCAAGGTACACCATTTAACTGACACACCTGAAAAAAAAAACCGCATCGAGGCAGAAAAGGCTGAAAGGATATTGAAGAAATCAAAAACTATTCTTAAGTCAACTAGAAAAACAGTCTCTTATAGCTCACAGTCAGAAACTGAAGACATTGATAACTTGTGTGAAGAATCTGGTCTTTCTGAAGAAGATATTGCTGAACTTAGAAGATCCTGATGATAGACTTATCGATATTGGAAGTTTTGTTCTGGTGAAATTTGCTGGGAAGAAAACCATAAAGTTACTTCGTTGCTGAGGTTATGTCTTTAAGTGACACTACATATGAAAGAAAATACCTTAAGAAAGATCTAAACTCACAGAAATTTACAAGACAGGATTCTACCACTTATGTTGTGGAAAAATGTGATTTAATGTGGAAGTTACCACATCCCATGTTGACTGGAGGATCTGAAAGGCAGCTTCAGAAATTAACATTGTACTTAGACAGGTCAATTCCAAATGTTGGTTAAGCCTACTCATAGCAATGAAACTGTTGCTTTAATAATTTTATATTAGGTCTAATCTAAGACCTCGTTAAGTAAAAGTGCCTATTAACATTCTTCTGTAGCTAAATACCACTAAATGTTTATGTTCAAACTATTCGGTTAGATTTTTTTCATCTAGAAATAGCTGGTCCAAGGTACACTACCCATGGTGTACCTTGGTCCTATTTGCACTTTTTTTAAAATTGTAAGTAATGCACTGAAATACTTTTTAAAAAAATCTACAAAAAATATATGTTGCGTATAAAGGCCTTAAATTTGAAAAAAAAAAGTGTTTTATTACCTTTCTTGTAGTAATTATCCAATTAAAAATTAAAAAGTAAAAATAGGACCTAGGTACACCACCTTCCCCTAAATATAAAAAGTAATAAATAAAGAAATATCTCGCATTATTCCTATCAAATTTTTAACGTAATTATTACTATCCATGGAATGGGAATAATTCTTTTGTAGAAGTTTTGCTGTTAAGTAAATATATTTGTAAATATTTGTATATGTGTGTAAGTCTAAGACAAACTCTAAAGTAATAAATTCTTTAACATCTCCAGTGTTAGAATAAAAGAAATGGGAAGTTTAGGTTATTCATGATTAGTTACCTGATGTGATGCGTCCTACCACATTTCAATAAAAGGTTTAATATATATTAGTTAATATATCACTAAGAAATAATTTGATTTAATTTCTTTCTTTCAAATCTTTTGCTGTGTGAAAATGAAGACTTCTGTTAATTTCTTTGTCTTTTTTCCGCCTGGACTAAACGATGGACTTCCAACCAATGCGGGCTGTGATTTCCTGGACAGTCCAAGTACTAGGAAGGGGGAAGAAGAGTTTCCCGACTGACCATTCAAATGGTTTTTAATTTCGCCGAAGAAAATAACGTAACATTAAATTCTATTTAATAAAAACCTTAGTCTAATTAGAGAAACGGGAAGAAAACATTTGCTTTTATTGAAGCAGCAATTAAAAAAATGTTTGAAAGCATAAAGTAAGAATTGAACTTTGCTTTTGTTCAACATAAACGGTTTTTTTTTTTTTTGATTGTATGGGCATCAAGCGTTGAATGGAGTTCCACAATTTTTTTTTCTTTCTCAATGATTCAATTTAAAATAGACCCACATTTATTCAACCCCCTACTCTATTTTTTCTACTCATTTTGAAAGCGATGGGATTTTTTCGTAAATTAACATCAACAAATCCTAAGTTATTACTGAATCATTTCAGACGAATCATTAAAAAAAATTCTGCGAAAACTGAAAGAGAAAAACTTGCAACAAAAAACTTTTGTTTTATTATCAATACTTTAAATACAAAGATGCGAAAAATATAACAATTTATTTTATTCAAAAACACAAATTTGTCTTTGATTTAGGGAATATGAATTTTGCAAAACATCCTTCTGGAATCTTCGGCAGAATGAATCCTTAAGTTAATTGTAATAAAAAATTGAGAATTGACAGAAAACTACCTGAGAAAGAAAAAAAAAAAAACCGAAGTGAATTGGGTTTGATAATTATAATCGTACTCTGACGTCATCAGCTATGTCCAATCAGAGAACGTTTTCATTTTAATAACTCATTTTGAAGTCTTTCTACAATCTCTCAGTCCTGATATATTAATTTACAATTGAAGTGGAATTAAAAGCATTCAAATACATATATTCCCGTAGGTCTTTAAGCGACCACATAAAAATAATGGAGAGCAGTAGAATATTTTTTATTTAATTTATTTATTTTATGAACTTATAACAAATGAAAATGGAATCAATCAAAAAGATTGCCTGAAATTTTCTTTGTTTCTTCTTCGGTGAGAATTGGTTTAAATGACGTGGAGGACGTTTTCTTTTAATAAAAATTGAGTCAGAATAAAAGGATGGGTTTATTCTATTTCCTCTCAATCAGATCAGATCTTGGTTTTCAAGGTCAAACATTGCCTTTCTCTTAATGAAGGGAGTTGTTCAGTCGATGACTTTTCTATTCTCAAAGGACTCTTTGGTCTTTGTATTTAGATGTTGATATAAGCATCGTAAACCCGATAGAATTATAAAATATGTATTTATAAACATCTAAAGCTTTTTTTTTTTTAAGTCCTTTTTTCATTTGTCTATTCGCAAAGTACAACTTTCTTAGACCTGAAATTTTGAAACAATTTTTAAAGGTGCTCTTGATTTTAATGCGGACAGGACCCCTAATTTATTGTTATCTATTGATTTATCAAAGAAATGTTTAAATATTGATATTTAGTCAACCATAATTGAACATCTAATATTATAAGTAATGTATGTAAATATTTAAAATAAAGTCACTTTAGGTTAAAATTCAATCAAATGGATTTCATCAAATGGCTGAAATTCGTTTGAATGATTTCAACACTGCACTCCCCCCCCCCTTTTTTTTTCAAACTCATAATTAAAATTTTTTATATTTATAAATTAATACTTTCAATTCAATCAACTTAATTTGAATAATAAATATTGAACTTGTGGAGATTTGAAATCACGTTGTTGAAGCCATTGGAAGGAACTTGTAGGTTTTCGGACATTTTTACTAAATGGCAAAAGGATTTTTGAAAAAACAAACCTGCTTGAATTTTAAATGAAATGAAGAGAACTTTTCCTATTTTGTTCAACCACTCTTTGATTCTAATGATAAACTTATTTGAATTTATTTTAATTATCAATAAATAAATTAGAAATGACTAATAGGTTATTTTACGAAAAATTTATAAAAAAAAATAATAATTGGATATTACTTTAAAGAGTAATTAAAAACTCAATAAATTCTTTTTATCATAATTCGATGATTTTTATTAATTTTCTTGCGTTTTGTTGTAACATTATTTATCTTTAAAACCAAATTAATGAATTTTATAATTCTGAGATATTTTCTGTGAACGGAAAATGTTAATTAAGGAATTTGTTAAATCCATTACGGACTTAAGTTAGGAGATTTAAGAAGCAGTTGTACTTATTCTTTTCAATTTTTCTGGCGACATCCTTCAATCATAGACTTAATCCCCCAGACGAGAGGCGCTTTAGCACGCGTAGGGTTTTCTAATCCCACTGATGAAATTGGTTTAACCAGACTTAAATTTAGCGAATTAAGGCTGGAATCGTCATTTCCAGACCTAATTGAATTTCCACTTGAACATTTCCCCGTATTTTTCTTCTTCGCCAATTATCATTAGAAAACATTGCAAAGCTTATTTTGCAACTGAAGCAAAGGATAGATATTTTTTTAAATTCAATGAATCAAATGGTTAATTGTTATTCATTATGACTACGTATATTATTAATACGATTTGGAAATGATGTATTATTCAAAACAAAGCACTGGTTTTCATTTTTAATCTCATATAATAACATTTACTTTAATACAGGGATCTTATAATTTTAATAGTTGGCGAAATTTGAATCCTAACACAAAGTATTTCTGTTCCTTGATATTCTTAAAAACAAATTTCAATTTTCCTAGTTTAAAATCAGTAGATTTATTTTTCTTCATTTGCAATTTTTTTTAATGAATTTATTTAATTTACTTTTCTTTTAGATATTTACATAAATAACACGGAGGATATCAGTGTGATTCTTCTAGAGAAAAAAGAAGAGGTAAGATCAGTTATCTTTACATTAAATATACAGATATTTTAATATTTAAGAAAATTATACGTGAGTCATAAATGGATTGAATGAAAATAAAATAAAAATATTTTTAAATGATGTTGAACACTATCTGAAGAACTGTCGGATATCGTTTTGCTTCTTAATTTTCATTAATTCATTTCTTTTTTCTATTTTTCACTCGTCATATCTTTCTTATTTAAATGGTGTTAAGTTTATTCGAACTTTTAATTCTTTGATTGTTTCTCAACCTTCAAAAGGGAAGGTTAATGGGTTCTTGTCATTAAGACACTTCCTTTTCAGATCAAGGTAATTCTTCGCATCTGCTAACCTACATTCACGAGGGACAACGTCATGGAATCAAGTACAATACTTGAGAGAATCGTTTAAAAATACATTGAAATGAATAGTAATGAGTTTTACTTTTAGTGATAGTTTTTCTTTTCTTTTACAAAAACCAAAACAATTGTTTAAAAGACGAAATTCGCTTCTGAAAAGCACAAACATCGTAGATGTAAACTTGTATGTTAATTGGACCATTTCAACATAACATTTGAAGGAATTCTTCCTGAACCTTGTTGAACACTTTCCGGACTTCTTCCTATATCTTATACTCTTTGTATCTCATATCATCGCCTTCTCAGAGTTTTCCTTTTGATTGGATTCCACTCGACAACTGATATCAGTTTTCGATGTTAAAAAAAAAATGAAAAAAATATGAATTTTCGGTCATTTTGTACTCGAGGAGAATTGCCTAAATTGTGGAATTGGAATTTTGTAAAACTGTTTTATAATACTTAAAAAGTACAATAATTCTTACAAAATATTGTTCTTAAACAATTCTATTGCAATATAAATAAAAGAAAGTAAAATTATAATGTTTGCCAGATATAAAACATCTTGAGATGTGAAAACTTGTTATAGGTTTTGATTTTTGCATTAAGACATTGAAACTACAAGGGATGAAATATTGGGATAAAATTTTTTATATGTTTTTGATGTATTTGAGACAATGAGATAATTTAGGTATTAGTTTAGAATCCGATTAAGCTTCTAAAAATCAGCTTATAACGAAACCATATTTTACGTGAATATGAATACATTTGTAACAATACCACTTTCTACAAAGTATATCAAAGATTGTATAATTATATTTTTGGAATAATAAATACTTAATTTAACCCCTTTTTCTCCCAAGAGAAGTATTATAAATTAAATAGGATAATAAATTAAAGAATTAAGAATTCATATATTTGCCGCGTTACTTGAACCCTTTGACATTCTTATAGGGATAAATAAATCAAAATGCACCTTCGTTGCTCCATGTAGAATGCATCTTTCATTTTCCGTTGAAATACATGGGATTTCGCTCGTGTAGACCGGGCCTTAATTTTACCCCATTGGGGACTGCAGCAATGCGGCATTACTAAAGACTCTTTGTAGATGGCATTAGCGTTGCCATGGCGACATTTTCAACGCTCATGTACACTGATGGGCATCTCTTTTTTTTCGAACAGCTTTCAAGAAAGTTTGCATATAAAAAATATTCAGACAAAATGTATTGTATCGGAAACAGTCTGGAATAACTGGTCGGCTGCTGCCTTGCACACGAATCTTAGCTAATGTTTAAATTAGCGCTTTGCCTAAAGTGTAGACAACTGTTCGTTTTATGTAAGTGCAGATCTGTACATGATTGCAGCTGTTCCTAAGTGTCAGTTGTTGAAATAGATACACCTCAGTCTAGAATTGACAATGATTTTATGTGAATTTAAAATTTTATTTACTAAAAAATCACAACCATTACAGCATAAAAAATAAGGATTACATAATGTCATTTTCTTATTTCGTTTTCATTTTGTAACGGATAAAATAAAAATAACCCAATGAATAAGAGGAAGATTATCAATAGAGAACCCGATTTCACTAGTAGAATAAAGTAAAATACGACATCGAGTTTACTTCAGTCGCTATTTGGAAACTAGTTTTCCTCGAATAATTCAATGATTTCAATTAAAGTCAAGGATTTCATTATGAAATTGAAAAGGAGAAACATCACCAATGGAATAAATTCAGAACCTTTTTCTTCTTATTTTACTAAAATAGACTTTGTTGAAAGAGGTTCCTTTTTAATGTCTTAGACACCATTATTTGATTAATAAATAAAATTCACTTTTCTTTTGTTTTCAGTAAATTTTTATTGATATATTAAAGGCTCTGCCCCGTGCCACTCACTTTTTTTCTCCCTCGCTTTCTCGGTTGTAACACGACCTTTATTAATACGAAATGCTTAATAATTTTAAATAAATTAAAAATTTAAAGCTATATCATCTAGAAAAATAACATTTACAGGAAAAAAAAACAAACAAACAAACCCTTTAGCATTTGATTTCGGTTGCGTCTTCAAGTTAATCCTTTTGTCTTTGTAGTTGACAGACGCCTAAACCAACGCTACGAAATGGAATCGACTCGAACACATTACAAAGTTTTATTTTACTTTATCTTTGGAACTTTTAAACTTTAGTTTGTTTTTGTTTTTTATTTAAACTAAAAAAAAACAAAAAAAAAACGAAATTCCAAGTATGAAGCTGAAATATTTTTTAAATTACATTTCCAATCAAAGATCGTTCATTGTATGTCTAAATGCAACTTTTGAATCAAGTGAACAGATCCTCTTTTTTGAGTCTTTCACTGGCTGAGTAGCTCTGGCTGAAGAGAGCTCGAAAAGACCGTCTCAGGGTTTCAGCTTATTTCTTTTAATAAGGTTGTCTTGAAACGTTACAGAAAATATTTACGGAAAGACACTCGAGTGTAGTCGAAGAATTTCGATCAATTCAATATGGTGAATCCCAGTGTTTGTGAATGGGTGGAAGCTGTTTTCCTTCGAGAATTACAATGAAACAACGGTGCTTCTCGAAAGTAGTTTAAATATTTTTATAGTTTCTAGCTTCTAAACTTACCTTTCAGAAGCAATAATATTAATTATTAATGTCATAACAAAGTAGAATTACAAAGGCTATCATTTTCATTTCCTCTTTTATTCCGAAAATTTCAGATTTCTAATTTTTTTCACCTCTTGTTTTCTAATCTCATTATTATAAATTGTGAAAATCTTTATCTTTAATATGAAAGAAAGAAGAAACTTTGTTAAAACCCACCTGATAAATGTGATTATTCTTTTGGAATTCGAATCACGTCAATTGTTCGAGGGGCTTTTTCAATATTTTTCCCCTTCCTTTGCTGAATTATAAGAAGAATCCCTTGAGAATATTTTATTCATTGTGGATTTTATTTCCTTTTAGAGAGGAAAAGAAAAAAAGAAAGAATTGTAGTTCGTGATTTATATGGAAATTGCCCTACATGGAGATTTTTCAATATGTCTTCATAAAAAAGAGGAAATACTGCGCACTCTAGTTAAAGTGCACGGTCTGAGATAGCCTTGCACGTTTTTCTCTTGATGCAGAAATGGGGCAAGAAATGGCCTCCTCAGGAAGTTCTTATCCCCTAACAGGATTGTCGCGATGCAGTAAAAGGATTGGGAAGGTTCCATTCAAGTCTAACCCGAAGCCCTGGCTCGTCTCCATCTCTTGAAAAAGGATATAGGGTCACAGGCAGGAAGTTTCATAATGCGATTCCCTGGCCAAGGTTTTCTACACAATATCATTTCATTGGTTAATTTCCACTCTTTGGTTCAGATAAATTAGTTCATTTTCAAGTTATTTTCTTCAAGAAATTAAGAAGCAGATATAAATGATCTCTCTTGTATTTTCAAAATAGATTATTTCTGTTTATTTGTCATGATTCAAAGAAATTAGAAGATGTAAAGACTTTTTTTTTTTTTTTTGCTGAAAACGTTAAGATTTTTTTATAAAATACAACCGTATTTACAATATGTCCCATAAAACAACGTAAATATCAAGAAATGCCAGTCTCAAATCATTATTCTTCATTCATTCTACTACAGCGTGGAGAGTGACTTGAAAAAGGTACAAATGACGGAGTTTGTTTTTTTTTTTTGTATGCTTCACGTGATCAAATGGCCAAAGTGCCCATGATATGGGAAGAGAATGAAAAAATGGTGTACCTTCTTCTGAATACATTTTGGCTATTTGCTGCGGGGATTAAAACAGAATGAATAATGTGGTTTTCTACTTTTAAGTTTTAGTTAGAAAAAATATAATTATTCCTTTTCTCAAAGCATAGGTTTTTTTAATGTAAGTGTTTCTTTTCAAAATTTTATTTGATCGGGGGGGGGGGGGTTAAGTTAAGGCGGAAAGAAACAGTTAAATTTATTTGAAATTTAGAATTCCTGTTTTTTTTATATAAATAACATGCATTGAAATGCAGATGAATTAAAAAATGGGATTAACAGTTTTTAAAATTGTTAATTTAATTCCTAGAAATTAGGTACTTCCTTAATAGAATTTTAGGTTATAATTTATAACATAAGTAAAAGAAATATTCCTCATTTGAAAGAAATTTGGTTGAAATCATCGTAAGTAAATCTATTAGACTTCTTAAATAAAATCCCTTTTCTTATAAAAAATGACTACTCATTAAATTCGATGAAACAAAGTTCCTTTTCTTGAGAGTGATATTTAATGATTGATTTACTAATAGATCTTAAAGATTTCTTAGATCCACTCGATCTCTCGTAGAACGAATTGTATATTTCTATTTTTAATTTTTCTTCCATGAATTTTTAAATTTACAAATACAATAATAAGTCCCTACTTACTTTTCAATTTGTAACTTCTTGAATATTATGTATTTGTTGGAATAAATAAACAGAAATTGCAGAAACTTTGATAAAAATAAAATTTATTCGCTCTGATGAACTTGTCTGGTCCCTGTGATCTGCCTCTCTCGCGAACCACTGGAGTTTATATTGAAAAATTACTCGCCCAGATGGCGCTACAACGAAATTTCGAGAATTCCCTTGCTTCGGGAATCTTCTAGAATATGCAACTAGACAGTTAATAGATGATTTAAATAACTAAAAATAAATACAAAAGTAATCAATAAAAATAAAAAAAAACATGAATCAGCAACAAATTTAATTAATAAATAAATCGTGATAATATTATAATATATAATGATAATATTAATTAATTAATTAATGGAAATAAGAAACTATAGATTATAATTGACTTATTTATTTTTTTAATAATTTGATTCTAAATTCGTGGGTCGATTCCTAAAAGAAGAAATGTTGAAAGTACAGCAGAACTGAGCTATACAATTTCAGTTTTGTTTTTAATTTTTTTCAAAAATGGACCCCTTTCTTCTCGATTAACATCCTAAAAGTATTTTAGAATTTTTGAATTCAACTTATACAGATACGAAGCTTCATAGAACGTTGTTTTTCTTTGTTTTTCATTATATTTTTAAATTATATGAATTGAAAGAGATCTGGTCATAATGAAGGCGAAAATGTTTGAATTTCCCATTCGAATTTCCCCAAAGATTCCTTACACTTTAGTCTTAATATTGGTCAGAAGTTGGTGTTCGATTCCCTCTCTCAGAGTTTGAATAAATTTGTACTTTATTTATTTCTCGCCATTATTATTCAACATTTGCTTTCTAACGACTATTGGCTATTCTTTAAAACTTAGAGTATTTGCCCGTCATATATTATGACGGATAGAAAATTAAAATGAATGCATCGCTGGGAACATGAATGAATTTGTTTATTGGAAGGCTTGATGCGGGCATTACTGGGAACTGATGGCGCTTCAACTTGAATGACATCACTCGGTTCAAAATCGATCCTGGGAATAGTGACGATATCACCTCTGTTGCTTTCCGAAAGAACTTCTGCCGTGATTAATCTAAACTCCTTAACGACTACAACTGATCCTTTCTTAAGGCTCACATGCCGGAAAATGTGAGTGTGAAGAAACTCTGCAGGTTAGTTTCGTTCATCACTTGGATCATCGGACACTACTATATATGCACTTTCTGATCTGTTGCCTTATACAGAGGGATACAGAATTGGAAAACTATTGTTAGAAAAATAGTGATTAAAAAGTACAGGCAAAGTAATATTTATTATTAATTTTTTATTATTTATTTTTAGTCATTTGCTTGATGTTTATTTTCGACAATTATTAATGAGATATTACGACATACACGTGAGAAGTGATAGCGTGATTCATTCTGCGCGAGTAACAATGAACTTTGTAATTTGATTCAAGCAACGAATGCATTGATTGTTGTGTTAATCATCGAAAGATGCAGACGTGTAGGATTTGGCTAAGGATAAATATAAGCCTTATCATATTGAAATCCAATGAAAATAATACCCAGAATACTGCTGAATAGTAATGAAAGAATATCATCAACCTGTGGATGAAATGGTAAGAATTGATCAGTGATGTTTTTGAAGTTCGTCAGTTCCAATGTTACAGAGCTTCGACCATAAGTAAAATCTACCGGAAGTTATGGGGGCGGGGCTTACACTGTTTATATTTCTAAAATTTTAATAAATTTATTTCACAAAAAAGGGAAAGGGAGCAAAAGAATAGTCAAGGGCAAATTAGAAAACATCTAAATATCTAGAAAGTTCATTCAGAAAGACAGGCTTTTTATTTTAAAAATTAACTTATAAAAGGTTAAAGATGTTGGCACCAAAGGAAGTAAAAGTCAATGAATAAAAAGTTAATCTTCTTTAGTTATTTTATTTTTTACCACCAATGAAACCAAACAGAATAAAAATCATAAATTAAGATCGTAATTGTCTTTCTTCTGAAGCAATTAAAATTCCTTCATTGACATCTTGATATTTGCTGATATTTTTATAAACAATATTTTTCTTAAATAACAAAGGGTGAGACATCCTAGTGACATCTTAGAGCAGTTGTTTCCCGCTCAGTTGACGATCATCAGCCAGGAGCATTTTAATGTTTTTGTTTCTAACATGGTTTTTGATTTACACCCCTGCCCCACCAACTAAAAAATAAAAATGTAAGTGAATAACGTCTAGTGTGAAGTGGATGAAAAGAGTTTCTCCGTCAAAGAACTTGGTTTTTATTCGAAGTCAATTTCTGTCTTTTTTTTCTTCTTTTTCTGCTCCTTAGCATTTTCTTGTTTTCGTAAGAAATGAGCAACGCATGGAATGTCTTTCAATATTAATAGGAGTTTCTCTTTTGAAGATAAAATATTTCTCATTTGGAACAAAGTTTGAAGTGATTAGAAGCGAATGGAAATTTTCCTTCTAATGTGAAAGTCACTTATTCATAAGAGGTTGAGATTTGGCTGCTTTTTTCAGGGATAAATATTTTTGTAAATCACTAATCCTTTCAATTGAAGGAATCACAATTAGATGTTTTATTCCACAACTAAAATAACAGAATACTAATAACACATATTGTTTAGTAAATAGCAAGTTCATAAAAAAAAAAATAGGGATTCTTTATTAAATTTAATAGGGAACTTTTTTTCTCTTGAGAATTTATTAATTTTGATGAAATATTTCTATTTTCTGGGCTGAAGAAAGCAACTGAACATTTCCTTTTAAAAAATTACCAGTAACTAAAAATGATGAAAACAGAAAATGTATTTAAGTGAAATATAAGGCTAAGTTCTTTTGCTGCTCACGACTTTGAGAACCACTGCTATAAATAGAAGGTAGAAGATAAAATAAACAAAAATTTTAGTAAACAAATTTTGGTAGTTTTTTTCAATACAAGTTTTTAAAATAAAGTTATAAATTAACAGAGAAAACATATAAATAATAATTAAGATTACAATAAATATTAATTATAAGAATTTTTATCCGAATCGCTATTTGTGATAAGTATAGTTATTTTTGATTATTAATTACCTGTTTTATCATGGTTTATTATTTCATAGAGCAGACATTTTTATAACTTAAATAAAGACTAAATGGTTGTTTTTATTTTGTAAATGGTTCGTTTATGTAATTGTTACTTTGTTAGATGAAAGATAAATATAGACCATTTGTTATGTTTTAAGTCCTTTGTCACAATTTCTTATTCTTCGATTATGTTTACACTTTCTTTGAATCCAAGTCTGTTTTGATAAATCAAGAAGAATGAAAAAAAAAAAAAACGACTTGAAATATTACTTCCACATTAATTTTCCGAAGCGTTCAACTGAAATCTCGACAGAGGCACTTTTTCTCCTTTGTCAGAATTATCTGTGAGTCGTTTAATACTAGCGTCTTTAGCAGCGTTTCCGATGCCGTTATCCTGCTGAACACGAATATTAAAGCTATCTGTCACGGGCGCGTTTTGTTTTGTTTTTTTGTGTGCGTGATTTATGTTCAATTCAACAGAAAGTGAGATAGTCAATGAAGAATAGAAATTGAAATCTCCAACTCTTCCATTAAACATGGATGAGGGGGTGGTGGTTGTTATTCATTGCATTGGAGATACAATGCGAATCATCTAGGCTGGCAAAAGGCCAAGCCATATCACAAGTCCACTTTTCCACGTGGATATTTCGACCAAGATTTGCAAATCAAATGGGGAACCAGCGGTTAGTTCAGCCACGACGACGGAATCCGCCTTCGAAACACCGCAGGGAATCCAAAGATCTACTTCTCCATTCAAACAACTGTCACGTGTCAAGGAGAAAAGTTGGAGAGATGTTATTCTACTCGTTTTTATTCTCAAGCACCAGAAACCTTTGCTTTCTACCTTACAAACGGAGAGGGGTTTTCTTTTGAGGAATGTAATAGAAAGTTATCCATTTCTTACCATCAAAGAAAGACGGTTTCATTTTAAAGGAAAAGAGACAAAAACTTCTTTTTTTTTTTATTTCTACAGTTTTATTTATTTTATTTATAATAAAATTTTTTCTTGGTGATTTGAATGACCTCTTTCAAATGGAACAGTCAGAGGCGGGAGGAAGCATTAATAAGATGAAATAGAAACTTTCTAATCTATAAAGTTTGATTTCGGTAAATTTTAAAGAACCAGAAGCCATAAATGTAATTAAAGAAGGCTGTATCTTAGAAGGATTAAGTTTTATTTTTCACAAGGTGCTGCTTTGTTGATTCGCAGAGAGAATTAGATTTTGTCAGGAAAACGTTTAATGGTAGCTTTTGACCATCCATTGTCAGATGAAAGAATATCTTAGAAACAATATATGGTTGAAAGTTAGAGCGTCAGGGATAGAAAGGTACAATGTCGTTCTGTCTGACAACAGTAGCATAGATAATTAGATATAAATAAAGTAAAATAAATATTTCCCAGATATATTTTATGAACTCTGCTTTATTTTATTATTGCAGATATGTAGGCTACCGTTGTATACTTAGTATAGTTTTTAAAAGATAATTCCTCCTCATATATAAAGTCTTAGTTTTTTTCTTTCTTTTTAGAATGAAGTAATAAATAAAAGGGGAAAAAAGAAAACCACTTAAAAGTGTGTGAGGAAAAGTAAAACCCCTAATGAAACCTTCCCATTGTCTTCTCAGATCCAGAATTCATTTTCATTCTGTTCTTTATATATATATATAAATATTCTTTATATATATATATTTTAAATTGAATGTTATTATATTTTTATGCTTATTATATAATTTATTTTATTCATCGTGGAATTAGAGACTGAGTGAATAATTAGAGATTGGCTTGGTATTAACTCCTAAACTAGGCATTTGATGCTGATCAATGTCTTAATCCGAGATTTACTTGAGGTACAGCGTTTTTACGATAATGTAGGTGGGTCCACAAAAAATGCTTTTATTAGGGTGACATGAATTTCAATATGAAATAGTTCTTTGTATAAAATAAGTTCAATATGAAATCACCATCAGATATTCCTTGACCTTCCCTAATATCAGACGCAATTGGTGTTAATTTTTTTCCAAGTAATTAAACATTTGAGACCAAATTTAATCCACTATTAAAATGTAAACACCTTTCCCAAACTGTTCAATCTATTGCCATTAAACTGGATAGATATTTATATCTATATATATATTATAGATATAGATATATATATATATATATATATATATATTATATATATATGATGCCGTTATTATGTACAAGACATTAAATCTTTTCCTTTATATTTCATCTCCCTGCAGAGAAATTGTAAATAAATCTTAAACTGTCTTTTGTTAATATTTTTACATTTCTGAATTTATAAAAAAATCATCTGTAATACAAATCATTGGAGCTTCGCTGGAATCTTGAGATGAACTCGTGTCTTCGACTTCTACAAAAGTCTCTTTTGGATTTCATCTTTAAACAACTAAATTATTCCAAGTGTTTGCACAAATTTTTTCATCTAGTTTCCACAAGAATTGGATATTTTATTTAACTCTTATCTTTTTTTCGGGAATCGAAAAATACTTTGAATATTTTCTTTGTTTCTCAAAAGCACCTCCGAGAGACCGTTTCTCTTTTTCTTTGGAAGACGGTTTTCTTTGTTGTTTTCTTTCTCTTGTGAAAATATTAAGATGTACAAATGGCATTACTACGATTTCTCGTTTCTCCAATAAATAGGAAAGTGAATTTATTTTGTAAAACATTTAATAAAACTTATTTCTAACCAAAGCTTCTGAAGCAAAAAAGTAAATGCTTTTTTAAATGAAAACCAAAAAGAAAACTGAAATGGATGCGAATCTTGTTTATTCAAATAAAAACAGTCTTCATTCGTGTCTCTTCTGAGACATGTCATGGAAATAAAGTCGTCCTTCCTTTTCAATTAGTTGAGAGAAAATAAATTATCTTTCTTTATTACAAAGTCATTTTCTTGTCACCGACTACAAAACAAAATGTGTTGAATTAAAATCGAAAGATTTAAAAAAAAAACTCAAATTAATAATAAATACTATATATATCGGATATAATGTTACTTACAAAATACGGTAGACATTTAAAACACAAATGTTATTATGTAGACGTGTGTAAGTAAATAGCAGTTACATTTTCTATTTGATTCTTTGCTGTGTTTATTTATTGACTGGTTGAAAGCTGAAAGAATAAACTGTACCTATTATAGACCGGTACTTAAGTGAACGCAGTTACATATTAACAACGAGATCTAAGCCTCTTTATCATTTGGTGAAATAGAAGCTTCTCCACGGCCAATTGTTTCTCATTTTCATAAACAAAGTTCATTCTCAAAGGCTGTTACCGATTTCCTTGGAAGAAAAACCATTACGAAGAATTGTTCACCCAAATCTTTGAACTTGAACCCACAGAACATGTCGCAGTGTGGCTTTTTCATTGTCAGTCCACTATTCTTCCGTCCATGAGATTTCTTTATTTGTCTTCAATAAACTCACTTTGCTTTCCAGTCTTAATTGTATAAATGTTATCGCGTTTAGTTTTTAAGGATTTGACAAAAGAAGTCATACATTGACTAGGAAGGACGACGCAATTAATGAATAGTCCCTAATCCCCGAGACAAAATAGATAAAAACCAGTTAATCATTATCATAGTGAAACAATTCTAATGTTATTTAAAAATATTTCATCAAAATTCAGACTAAAGAATTGAAGCAAAGTGAACTGATTGTCAGATCTAAAAAGATATTTTACATGGATGCGATTTTCTTATTTCCAAGGAAATAGTAATAAGGCTTTCTTGATTTCCTCTGCAAGTGCTTGTTTTTGTAAGGGTTTATTAAAATCATTGTTTTGAAATCTCGTATTCATGGATATATCTGACCTGCACTTGAGATCTGTTTTATATTCTTTTATTAAATTTGTTTGTTTTGTTATTGTTTCCCTTTTATTCTTTTCCTCTTCAAAAACCACGAACTTCTGCACACACAAAAAAAACCCACTTTTGATACAATCCTGTTGAACGGCAAATTTCCTTTGTGAGATGTCTTAATAGGTTTAATGCGAAACTCGTGTTGTTACGGCCAAGGGAAAAATGATAATTTGCGCGCCAAAATGGTGACTGCAAATGGGAGAAGCAGCTGTGCTAGGACTGTTGTTTAGAGAAAGACATAGCGCAGTGGCTTCGTTTTATCTCTGACTCGAATGGTGAACATAACTCATCTTTTGCTGAGATGGGCTCCAAGGCTATTAAGCGGAGCAACGGTTCAAACAAAGCAAAAGATTAACAATATATTCTACAAGTAAAAAAAGAATTGATATTTATCCTTTTTATTTTCTTCTCCCAATAAATTATTAAAAATATTAACTAGTGGATTGTTTATATCAATGTAACTTAGAAATATATGAATAAAACAAACAAACCTTATTACTAGATCAATAGTAAGTTTTAAAACTTGCAACGGTTTTTTTTTAACAAATTATCTAATCATCGACGATTCTCTCGTTGTTTGCAAATTATTCAAACCAAAACAGAATCAGTGTCAAAAATAAATGCTCAAGTAACGTATTTCAAGGTTATCGACGTCAAAATTTTATGGTCTTGAAGTTGATGTAGTTGATGTGGATGATACATATGTAAGTTATTCTAAAGAGAACATAATTACTATCCAGTACCCTAGAACCACTTCCAGATCATTATGTAAGAACTCTCTCGTTTTACTGCTATTCCTTCTCATCCTCGTCTTACGGAAATTGGAATCTGTTGACTCGATCAACTTCACTGGTAGAGAAAGTCAAAGTCTGTAATGTAATCATCTTATCTGCTGGGACAACACTTCCACAAACATCTACGTGTTCCACATAGAACCTTGATGAAATCGTAAGTGCAAAGAAAGCAAAACAGAAAGCTTGGAATGTCTTTATCGTACATCTTCCAATCTTTTAGCTTTCAGAAGAGCATGCTTTTGCTTGACGTATGTGAGGAACAACTCAGAAATCCTGGCAACGTTATGTATCATCCATCACAAGTAAAATTTGTTCCAAGACACTCTGGGTTGGGATTCGTAAGGTGATGGACGTTTCTCTTCCCAACAATAGTAAAAGGAAATGAAACAGGCAGCATTTCAGAACAACTTGAAGCACTTGAACGAGCATTTGTTGAGAATTCTTGCTGTTACATTTTGATGTTATTAAACAACCGAAGCTATTCTATAAAGATTTTCTTCTGCTGTTTGGGCTACCAAAATACCTTCTAACAGCTCGAGAGCCCCACCGGTTGAGAAACACTGTTCTAAAGAAGTTACATTGGTTTTTATAGCATCTTTTGTAGCATGGCCACTGTGGTCACTTTGGTAAAGTGAGTTGTATCAAAAGTACGTATAATAACGTAAATCAAACTGAAAATCTTGGACTTCAGCAGCTCAAATAGAAATCGATTTTCTTCCTGAAAGTGCGATTCCTAACGTTGGAGAAAAGAGTTATTGTCAATTATATCCTAGGACTAATGGAGTCTTACCAGTATTGTTGTTCTGGAGAATAAATTTATGACTTAATCCGATTAAAATAGCTATAAAAATTTGAAAATATTATATTTAATAGACTGTTTAAAAACTATTAAGCAATCATAAAAAAGAAACACTTTTCTTTATAAAACTCAAGAAACAACATAGACCATCGTGTAATGGGAATCAGAACGATTTGGAAAAAAAGACCTGAAAGAAACAGTAGACAAAGTAGCATCTTTTTTCTTAATTTTTTGTTTGAATCTTTAGGTAATTGATAAGAATAACAAAGATATCTTTTGAGTAAGTATAGAGAAAGAAGAATACGTTTCATTGCCAAAGGAGTTAACCAATTTATTTTCGATTTCGGAAATAAGATTGAGGATCTAAACCACGGGTGCACAACCTTAGGGCCAATATTTTTATTAAAGTTCTGATGGAAGACCACAGTGTCCTATCTCTCCCCCTACCCCCAATGTTTATCGTATAAGGAGAGGTCAACACCCTGTATCTTTCCAAAATCAATGTCCTTTTCTGAGGTGAAAATACTCATGGAATACTTCAAAATATAGATAGGTTTTTCGATATATTTGACATTGTTTTCATCGATTTTTGAGCATTAGTTAACTTCCTGTTCGTCTTCTAAGCAAGTGTTGTTGTGGATTAGTCTAGAGATGGAAGGATCGTAAGTTCGGTTCTGCTGGGTGAAGATGAATTTTTTTTTTAATGATTATAATCATTATAATAATTATTTATTTATTTAATTTCGTTTTTGTTTTTTAAATTTTTTCCCCTACTTGCCTTCTTTTTTTCTTTAATGTAATGTAGGTTATTTTTATTTTTATTTTTTTTTTGATGATTATGTTAGGAATATTAGGTGTAATATAAATTAGAAATAAATAAATAATATTCTCAAGACAATAAAAACCATACTCGCACATAACTAATAACAAAAGGAAT
>JAFIDM010021380.1:0-30827 GCA_023159025.1 Thereuonema tuberculata
CTACCCCATGAGTCCTGCGAATCATACATTCAGGATTTGATCTACCTGTGTGGGAAGGTAGACCCTCACATGACTGACAGCCAGCGACTCCATCACCTCCTCAAGGGAATAGCCACCAACGTACACACCGTATTGTTGGCCCTTCGCGTGTCTTCTGTCAGCGAAATGGTTGCGGAATGCCGGCGATTGCAACATCAACGAGCCCGCCGCATCACACCGGACCCTTTTCCAGACCAACGGCCGACCATTGCAACCCTTGAACCCCTAACTGCAAGTCCCACAGACCACTTACAAAGTCAGATCATCGCCCTAACCGCTGCCGTAAAAAACCTAACAACCCTTAGTCACAAGGGGACAGAACAAGCAACGCCCCTGGAACAATCAACCAGATCGACAGAGGACGACCACACCACACCAATGAGCCAGTGAGTGGCGCACACAGGATGACCAGCCATCTGCTTCCGATGCAACCAGACCGGCCTTGTTCAACGCTACTATCGGGAACATTCCGCGCAAACACGGGCACCCCGGACAACCAGTCCCAGGCAGTTCAACACTTCCCCATCACGCAACTGTGAATGCCGCAGCACCTGTGACAACTCTCCCGATCGTCGTCAAGGCCGTCACACACAAAACCCCTGCGCATCTAGCCAACGATCACCCATCCCATCCTGTAGCGACCAGGGAAACTAAGAATGGCAGCGTCCACACCGGCCAATGGAATAGCTGCTATACCGCATCGGCCCAACATAACAAACAACAGAATTCGAATCCAATATGACAATAAGCCAGCCATAACACTTCTCGACACAGGAGCATCAGTCAGCATCATCACGGAAACTTTCCGCCGATCTCTTCGTAAAACTATGACCCCGTATACGACCTCACAACTCACGACAGAAAACGGTGAGCCCCTCCACACCATCGGTATCACAACTGCACATATAGGAGTAGGGAAGTCAGCATTACCTTTCCATTTTCCTGTCGTAAAATGATGCACGCATGAAGTCATCCTGGAATGGGACTTCCTGCAATACTACGGTGCCTGCATTGACTGTGCAGCCACCACAGTAACTCTTACAGATACGGGGGACATCCAGCATGCTCCCCTTGCCAATGCCAAGACATCATCACAGTGCCATTGACATGTACCGTTGCGTAAACCACCGTTATCCTGCCAAGCTCCACTGCCGCCATAGCAATTACCCCATCGCCCGACATTACAGGACCATCCTTACTCCAGCCCGTACCTGACCTACCCACCTGCACTTCCCTGACCTTTCCGGCCACAGTTGTCAATCTCCCAGCGTCCATCCTCCTCCTGTGGGTGACCAACACCTCTCGAACCCCAGCTGTCCTACCGGCACAAAGCAGAATTGCAACAAACGAGCAAATACAGCCACACTAAATCACTCTATACAAAACAGGCTGCAAACACCTTGACTTGGACTGTTTGTCACGCCTCCTGCTGGACGAAACAACCCACAACGCTACCGCAATCAACATTATCATGGAGCAACTAAGCATGGCCAGAACAAAATAAGGATTCGAACATTGAATCATTGCCGAGGCCCAAAGAATCGTTGCCTACAAAGAATCATTGCCGAGGCCCAAGCATCAATACAACCACACAGAAAGGGGCTACGTATTGATAGATGGCGTGCTCTTCAAGGAGAGCTTCAACCCAACATCCCGGCGGTGGTTGCTAGTCATCCCGCTGCATCTGCGCCGCCATATTGCCGAGTCTTGCCATGAGGACCTCATCAGCAGCCACCTTGGTCTCGTCAAAACCTATGGCAGGATCCGGCAAAAGTATTATTGGCCCGGACAATACAAGACAACACGCCGTTGTGTATTACTGTGCGATGGATGTCAGTGCAGGAAATCGCCCACTCAGCTGCCGGTAGGACTCCTTCAGCCACTACCATTGCCGGACAAACCCTTTAGCCGAGTAGGCATTGATTTCCTTGGCCCCCTCTTGTTGATGAACAACAACAACAGATGGATTGTTGTAGCCGTTGACCATTTCTCCCGATTTGCAATCACACAAGCCCTGCCGAACGCATTGGCTACCGAAGTCGCCCATTTTTTCTTCTGAGACATCGTCTTGCGATACAGGGCCCCAGCCTCTATTGTTAGGGAGAGTGGCATGCAGTTCCTCGGCACGATAATGCGGGAAGTCTTCACCATTTGCCGAACACTCCATCACCGCACATCACCATACAGACCACAAACGAATGGGGCGACAGAAAAGCTTAATTACTCCATCGCAAATATGTTTTCAATGTACGTTGACAAACATCATTCAAATTGGGATGAAATTCTTCTGTTTGTCATGTATGCATTCAACCACCGCGTGAACGAGACAACTTCTCACACCCTTCTTTTGCATACATGGTCGTCACACGCAGAATACATTAGACACCCTGCTAGCCCACACCCCGGAGACCTCTACAGACTACACTGCTGCCATCAGATGCTGCCTAGATGACGCAAACACGATAACCCGACAATTTATGGCAGACGCCCAAAGAGAGGCCAAACGCAGGTACGACCAGCATTGCCGGGAGGTCAACTACAATCCAGAAGACCTCTTTCTCGTGTTCAGCCCGACGAGCACTGTAGGCCTTGCCGAAAAACTATTACACCGTTGGCGAGGGCCTTACACCATCAACTGCCGCCTCTCCGATGTCACCTATGAGATTTCCAGACTCCAGCGAAGTACACGCACCCAATCAACAGAGGTAGCCCATGTTACCCGGATGAAGCGATACCTACAAGCAGATGACGAGCCTGCAGAACCGGTAACACTTGGACTACCGCTGGCGATCGAGAACTACTGGATAACGGTAGAATCAGACGACTACGTCATCTTCACCCCTGGACCACACCCTCCCAACCGGACCAACACCAGAGAACACACACCCTCCCTTGCACCACTCACAAAGGAATATCATTCCACCCCGACGTTACCGAGACAAGTAAGTCAACGAGGGCGTTGACTTTTGAAGGGGAGCTATGATGCAATGTCGGCGGACCTGACAGAGAGCTTCGAGAGAGACGACCCCAGCTACCCAAAGTCGCAAACCTTCTCGGATTGGCCAGTTAAGCTGCACTGCAATTGGCTGAACCGGAAGGGCGTTCGTCCAGCTGATTGGCTCCCCTCTTCCAAACACGGACCTGACACAGAGCTTCGAGAAAGACGACCTCATCTGCCAGAATCCAACCTTTCAGGGGTTTTATATACAGGGGTGTTATATACATAACTTTGACCTGTTTTTAGAATCCGATAACCCTGTACATAAACTGTAAATAAAACGTAAATAAAACGTGTACATTATGCTGAACTACTGACGTTAGTCTCCGTTATTCTAACCACACATCAATATCAATAACACATTGCATGCTTTTACAGTGGCCGGACGAGAATGTTGTTTATTTGCACTCTATCAGTTCAGTTCATTTTAGTTCTTAAAGAAGAAAAACAACTTCGCTCAGCAGTCATTGATTCAGATAGTATTCTTATGGAAGTCACTGAAAGGGCTTTGTTTCTTCCTGTTGAATTTTTACAGGAAATGAAGGACTAACTAGAGAGCTCTAAATATAGCAGCTTTTTGCACATCAGTTTTTCATCTCCATTCATTAGTCTAATTTGGTAGTAGGTTGATATTTTTCACCAGCAGAGTCTGGTCTAGTAAGCAATTAGGAAACCAGCTTGGATTCCATCGTATTTGATAATTCCTTGCTCTTACCTCCACCCACCCCCAAAAAAAAATGGCAGCCTAAAAATCTCTAAAAGCAGCTTAAATTCCTATCTCTGTAAAACTGAGTTGGAAGGTTTCATGAAGCACAAGTAGATACAGCTTTCTCTTTTCACATACAGTAAAAAATCACAATTATTTGGCTTGTTTGATAATCACAAGGGATGACAGAATATTAATGTATGCTACCATGAAAAAAATACAATTAATAACTAAATATGGTATATGAATAAATATTTATGATTACAAGTCATTACAAAGAGGTAAGGAGAAGTTAGATATTAAGTACAGTATGTATTTTGATTCATTTTACATGTACATGTTAGTTAGATACATAATAATGTACCAATAATGAAAATCACCAATTACACGAGGTGTCGAATTAACTGTAATCCTCTTTATTATAAACCATTTTTTTTTTTTTTTTTTTAATATTTAACGTGAAGTTAAAAACATAATAAAACAGCCATTAAAACATTACGTACAATTTAAATTAGATCACACTATAAATCACTGCGTACGTACGTTTCAAGTCCCCTTCTCATTAGGACTGTTTATCCAATGTATCCCCAGTTCCCATCATCTAATCCTACTAAATTTGACGCTAGATGGAGGTTCTTTTATTCTTTCATTTTAATCACAAGGACGAATCCAACAGCGGAGGATTAGATTATAAGAACTGTTAAAGAGTCCTAATGAAAAGGGGATTTGAAACGTACATAGTGATTTATAGTGTGATCTAATTTGAATTGTACATAGTGTTTTAAGGGTTGCCGGTTTTATTAAATTTCTGTTTTTTTTTTTTTGTTTGTTTTGTTTTTTTAAATTTTCTTTGCAAATGGATTCGTAAAACAGGAGAAGTCACTATTGGATATTTAAATAATATTAAATCCTAATTAAGCAATGTTATATCACTTTCAGTTTTGTATTTATATAGAACAAGAATGTTCATTAGCTTAATAGTTTAACGTGCGTGAAATAGTTTAAAATAAAATTGTAACAGCCAGCACACTTGGTGAAAAATAAAAAAAAAATTACAATTAAAACCTCCTTGATACCTTCGTCCAAATTGATTCCCCTGCAATCCGCAATTTGGACGCAACTAGCAGAGATATTTTTTTTTATTGGGATTAATGGATAATTTAATATTATCACACCAATTTTCAACAATACTTAATGCATTTTGCATCAGATCCAAAATCACGTTAGGTAATTTTCCACTTACAATGATCACAATGTCGTTTGCAAATCCCTGATTATAAAGTCCTTTATTTATTAGTCCCTCAATAAGCTCATCAACCGCCAGACTCCATAAAAGAGGTGAAAGAACCCCTCCCTGCGGACATCCTCTGATCACCGAGACTTGTAAGGTATCTTCATAAATGGAAGTATGAATAGTTCTGCTTTTCAACATAGAATTTATCCATTCACAAGACTGACTCAATACCATGTTTTTGGGCAGCCCTATCTATAGAGAAGAAGGATGTATTATCAAATGATCCTTCAATATCAAGAAAAGCTGCAGGAGTTTTTTTCTTTATCTTTAAGTGGGGTGTCAAGAATAGAGACTAGTCTATGAAGAGTCACCTCAGTTGATTTCCCAACTTAGTAAGCATATTGGTTTGGGTGTATTGGAAAAATCCTAAGTACACCTTCCTTAATATGTTTGTGATATCGAAAAGACAACTTTTTCACAAAAAAAAGGTATGATATATATATTTACAAAACTTAAAAAGAAGCCATACTTTTGTTATTAAAAAAAGAAGCAGAAAAGTATTAAAGCAGTGATTTTTTTTTTAATATTGAATCAATATACTGAATTACAACTTTCTTAAAAGCCGGAAGGCAGTATACAGTCAACCAATAAAAAGACTTGAAACAAAAGAGAGCAATTTGAAGTGATCTGTAGCTGCAAAATTCAACAGATTTTTTAATTTATTAATTTTACGTTAAATTAGCCTTCAAATATTAGACTTTTGCTGAATAAATAAGTAGTTAAATAAAGCTGAAATCCAAAAATGATGTTACTTCATACTAACCAAAATTCTTGATCAGCGATTGGGTGTCCGAATAACCGCGTCTGTCATGCCGTGATGGAAGTGTCTGGAGGCCGCCGAGTTTAGGGAGAATCGTCGGACTTGTGCTAAGGGTTATTGTAGGTATCAATAGCTATTATTGCAAAATTTTTACCAATTCAAGCGAATGTCCTTCGTCGGTCTGATGAAGAAGGAAATGTGGAACAGATTAAATATCAATAATTTGTTATTGCTTTTTGTAGCAGAAGCTTATTCTTGGAGATAATTAAATTCAGCCCTAAATATAATTGCGGGAGTTATAATTTGCAAAAGGATTTCGTGAACATTGCTTATAACATTGAAAATCGAAATACAAATGATCAGTGATTTCATTGATCATATCAGCTTAAGAACGTTAGCAACGCAGCGTTTTTAACACTCGTGTAGACGAGAACTAAGCGAATTTCTACAGAAAGACATGAGAACCCTAACAGGTCCTTCCTATGAAGTCGCGAAAAATCCAATTAAGATAAAATTTTGGTCGCGCAGTTAGCGTGTGGCTAAGACATCGGCCTCTCACCTCTTGAGTACTGGCCTTCGCTTCTCATGTGATTCCCGTGGTGGCAGGTTTTCTCAATGTTCTCCCATTTCCCTTCACAATTTCCACCATTCATTCTTCGTTATTTCCTCCGTCTGTAAAAAGAAGAACAGAGGAAATATCTGTATGATATCTGCAGGATAGCAGTGCTCGGCTTCTCTGGTCACTCACATTCATCGTGCATAACAGAACATAACATAAAATAAAATTTTAGAACTAAATGTATGATAGAAAAAGGAATTTTCCTTTTGGAATTTATCCGACCAATCAAAATAAAAAAAAAAAGAAGCTCTTTGCTGTCCATCTATTTATATTGCAGATAAATCATAAACTAATTGTTCTACAAATCTGAACATTTCATAGGTGCTCATAAGTTTGATCCTTATTGATTTTTCTTATTATCTGTTGGACCAATTATTAAGTTATAAGGAAAAAGACGCTGACGTAAGTGAATAAATAATATTTTTTGAACAAGATGTTTTGCATTATAACCATAATAGTATTCAAATTTAGTACGTCCACTATATATTGCCTTTTTTTTAGTTGAGAAATACCAGGTATCCAAGTTATAATGTGAAGGTTTGAAGCGGCATAAGTTGATAAATATTAGGTGCATTGATCTCAACTTTGAATTGTAGGCTTATGGCTCATGGGGAGTGCAATCATGAGAAAAAAGTTTCTAGTTCACATAGTCATCACCCAAGGATCATATGGGGCTGCTGTCGGCTAGCACACGATGACTCATGAACACAGCAATCCCGTTAAAACTTCTTGACAGCGCTTTACTCGTGAAGCTTTATTATCAGTTGCATTCGAATGCCACTAATGGGGCATTATTTAAACGTATCAGAGGCATCAGAGAGAACGAGGACTGCTATTGATAACAAATATATGTGACAAGGGCTCGCTAGGCATCTTTATTTCAAAACCAAGTGTTTCCATTCCTGCAGCAGCATGGTGTTCTAACACAGTCAAGGCTTCATGCAAGATGAAGCTACACCGCACACATCACGTGTTGTTAGGAATGCAATTGCAGAGTGCATCCCTAATGATCGCGTGATAAGCAAGCATTATCCTTATGTATGGCCTGCATGATCAATCAATGCTTGTTACTTTTGTCTCGGGGATTATCTCAAGGATAGGGTCTATCGATGTAGGGTGCACACGCTACAGAACTTGAAAAACGCCGTAAAGACGTGAATGTAGTTGTATGTATGATTAATTGCTACGACATGTTACAGAGCACGGTATGCACTGAATGCAAATTGTTTCTGAGGATGCAGGACACATTGAACAGCATCTGTGTCCAACCGTTCTGTTCCACAATTCCGAATTAGAACGAGCAGCGAAAACCAAAAAATACTGCATAGCCCACAGCAGCGCCACATGCCCCCTGGTGGTAACTATTGTGAACTTTAAACTTTTTTCTCATGATTGCACTCCCCATGAGCCATAAGCCAACAATGCAAAGTTTGAGATCAATGCGCCTAATATTTCTCAACTAGCGCTTCAGACATCTCACATTATTTCTTCGACACCTGGTATTTTGCATTTTGTAAAGCTTTTCTCATTTTTATTTCTGCCAACTAATATCGTCAATAATTGAATTTATTAGCAGTTGTAAGCAGAATGACAGAAACTTTGTTTTCTTGTTTTAGTTCTTTCACTATTATTCTTTTTTTTTTATTGTTTGTTTGTTATTTTTACACATATGATGAACATCATCTTTCAGTTTTCAAAGATTTTTGTAGTATTAGTTATATGTGATGTTTTTGTATTACTGGCGATAAACATATCGTATTATATTTTGAATAATATTTTATATTATATTATATATTAAATATACACTCATGGACAAAAAAAATTAGCGCACCAAGAAATAATTGCGGGATCGTGACAAAACTTGCAATGAAGGTACATGTCGGGGAGATATGCAAATGATTAGAAATGCAGCGTGATTGCGCATTACGTATAGCCGGTAGAGGGCATTGAACATCGTACTCTGTGGAGTATAAAACAGGTAACCAAAGCTTGTTTGAGTGTGCTGAATCATTTACAAAGGAAGAGCTGAGGTAGACATGCCATTATGCCGTGTTCGAAGACAGTATACGCAGTTGTCGCAGTTTGAGAGAGGGAGAATCGTCGGGATGATGGAAGCTGGGTAGTCAGCTAGGCGAGTAGCTCGTCAATTAGGCCGCTCTGATTGTGTTGTGAGGAGGTGTTGGGACCAGTGGACCCGAGAGATGTCATGTACACGAAGACCAGGCTCAGGACGCCCTCGACAGACCAGTCGTCGAGAAGACCGCCACAGTCAGAAATGCACGCGTTGAGCCAACTGCTTCATCGGCTGCCATCCAGGCACAGGTAGCACCTTCACTAGGAGCCGCTGTGTCTTCTCGAACCATACGAAGACGCCTGGCTGAAGGACAGTTGGTATCGCGGCGCCCATTACGTGTGCTGCCCTTGACGCCCACCCATCGACGCCTCCGTTTGGAGTTTTGCTGCGCACGAGGAAACTGGACTGCAGCGGAATGGAACCAGGTCGTCTTTAGCGACGAATTCAAGATTCAATCCAGATTCATCCAGATTCAATCTCAGCAGTGATGACAATCGTGTTCGTGTGTGGAGAGCCCGTGGTGAACGCTTCAATCCTGCCTTTGCTGTACAGCGACACACCGCTCCCACAGCTGGTGTGATGGTATGGGGTGCCATTGCCTACAATACACGGTCACCCCTAGTATTGTTCCGTGGCACCATGACAGCCCAGCGGTATATTCATGAAATCCTGCAACCACATGTGTTGCCACTCATGCAACGGCTCCCAGGAGCCATTTTTCAACAAGACAATGCTGGGCCTCATACGGCAAGGGTGTCACAAGACTGTCTCCGCACTGTTACTACCCTTCCTTGGCCTGCCCGATCCCCAGATTTGTCTCCAATCGAGCATATCTGGGATCATTTGGGACGACGAGTTGGGCATCCCACGAGTTTGAACGAACTAGAGGCAAGGTTACAGCAAATATGGAACGAAATGTCTCAAGACATCATACAGAACTTGTATGACTCAATGCCCGATCGTATCGCATCGTGCATTCGCGCTAGAGGGGGTCCAACGGAGTATTAACTCCTCCGTTCTTTTGCCTTTTTCTCTGAAATAAATTATCCTTTTTCTTTGATTTTCTTATCATTTACTTATATCAAAGTAGATATGTAAATTTTCGTTGCATTTTGACGAATCTTTCTTGGTGCGCTAATTTTTTTGTCCATGAGTGTATAATATACTTCATTATTGTATATGTAATATTATATTATGTTGTAATATGAATATGTAATATGAATTATATATGAATATGTAATATTTTATTATATTGTATTCGTGATAAAAATTTGAACGCATGAGGACTATTGATATAGGAAATTGGATATCGATAAGTTAGTTCATTGTCTCCATACAAGCATAGAAATAAAACTTCATAAAAATCGCAAAAACTTATAACTTACCACAAAAAAATTGTAATGCTCTATATTTGTAAATTTTTACAGATACAGTATTTATGCTTCGGGAAATTTAGTCTATCTGAAAGACGTTTAGAAAAGTGATTAAAAAAAGGAATATAATACAGGGAAACATCGCAATAATCCTCCCTGAAGTTAAACAAGCAATACGCTTTATTTACGAAAAAAATAGCATTGATTTATATAAAAACCATTTAGTCAATGCATCGGATAGGTGAAAGAATGTTTTTAATTAATTAAAATAGGAAATATTCGTGTTTTTTTCATCGTTTTGTGTTTCTTTGTTTTCAGGTTCGATAAATAATTCAGTCTCGTTAGATCTCGATCAACGACGATATCTTTTCGAGATCTCGATCGCTGTCAATTCAAATTTTCAAGCTGAAATTCTGAAACGATTTTGATTAATAATGTAACATTTTATGAAAGCATCCACGAAAACATAAGGAAAAGATGCCCTCCGATCGTGAAAATCATTTTTGTAATCGGTAATTTCGAATAAATAGATACAAATCGATTGGACTTCCAAGTTCTACAATTCGTCACCAGGAGCCTTGGTGTGACATTGCGCCATCTCGAATGGCGCCATTTCTTCAAAGATAGCGCAGGGGCTATCTATCGCAATCTCCTCGACATGTGTGATGGCGAGGTGATAGCGACCATTATGGCGAGTGAAATGGTAAATGTAAAGCGGCTATAATTGTGATCTCTAATCCCCACAGTTAAGCTAATACATAATAGCTGAATTTATCCTGAGATTACTGCTGCCGTTGGTGAACACATATCACTCATGTGCTTCCTTAGATAATTTTATTTTCATTAGGCACCATACTGAAATGTTTATATAATGACTGGGACAGACGGGGGTTCAAGCGAATGGTGACCCAACAGCACAAGACATCGGTATCCAAAATAACCTCCGAGATGAACACCCATCTCCAGGACCTCGTATCAACCTAAATTATCCAACGGAAAATGCATGCTGCGAACATTCCTGCAGAGCAGCTATTCCAAAACCATTGGCGACATCCTACGTGTAATGGTTTTAAGCACTACAGCTGAGGGGATACATCACCTCTACCTTATTTCATCTTCCTTTACATTATTTCAGACCACTGGATGTATTTGTTTGTGGAGAACGCCTGTAGAAGCCTTTCATGTTGATTGCCCCCTTCTTACTGTGAACACTGTGATGGTGTGGGGTGCGATATCTTGGCGTGGTCTGGGGCCACTTATATTCCGTTATGGGAAGGTCACAGCAAAGCATTATCTCAGCATTCTAGGTGATTACCTCCATCCTATGCTGCAGTCTGTGTTCCTTGGCAAACGACCTCTGTTCCAAGACATTATACTGCACGGTGTGTCCAAGCATGATTTGATGAGCACGATATGAAGTGGAACATCTTGTCTGGCCTCCACAGTCTCCTGATCTTAACATAATCGAACATTTGTGGGATATTTTGGAGGCCAAAGTGAGTGGTAGGTTTCCACTTCCCTCTGCACTATCTGAACTAGAGACAGCTCTGCACAAGGAATGACTGCGTATGTCCTTGAACATTGTGCATGGCCTGTATTTGTCCATCCCACATCAGATACAAGCTGCAATTCAGGCGAATGGTGCGCCAACACCTTACTAATGAAGATTTTGTGTCGTTTCACAGGCATTCTTATTATTTTGTCCACCCCCTGTACATGTCCTTCCATCTCCTAACTTTTAACTGTTCTAAATTTCCTGTGCTGTAATTGGTACAAAACAAAATTTAAACTTCAATATGTAATGAAATCTAACAGTAACAGTTCTTCTGTAAGCTTCGAATTGAAACTATTTTCTTAGAAAATTTTATCCAAAGTAGCCAATTCAGGTAAGTTCTTCATAAAATAAAATATATATCAATGCCATTCATTTGAATGAGGTTTTCTATTATCTCTGGCAATGTACCCACTTCTTCGCTCCCTCTATCAAAGTTAGCTTTACTTCTGCAGAAGTTTTGTAGGACGTTTATCCAGTTCCTCAGTATTTAATTTACTATCCAGAGATATTTTAGTCTTATTCTTCATAAAATTTCAATTAGGTTGATCATCGCATTACTGATCACATCTATTTTGGAGTAATGCCAAGATAATTAAAATTTTAAGAGAATTTCATCAAGTTTCCCAAGAGCGATATTTGAGATCGTCTCATCTGAAAAAAAAACACAAATTAGAATTTGAGCTATTATTCTTATTTTCTGGGCAGCTAGAGTGTTATCATAAATAACCCAAAACAAATTTATGATACAAGATACAGAATGTGCAACTTTTCTAAGCAATCTAGGTGTTTGCAAAAGGGAAATGGCAAATTAAAATGATCAAAAGTAAGGTGTAATTGAAAATTCTTTCCAAACATTAAGAATTATTCAAAAATAATTTCATTCAATATTGCTTGCCAGAGTATGGTAATCATAGCAAATATCTAACGTATTCTCAGTTGCATTAATGTAAGCAGAAAGTTTTATCCGTTGTTTCGCTGCTTTACTGAGAATACTTCTAAGGTTACTGAAGTGATTGACAAGCTCTAATGTAACCGTCATATTATTAAGATATGAAATTGCTCCAGTGTCCTTTCCAAAAAGTATTTTTGGTTTTGCTGAACTGACATATTCAGAAATGACACCGAGTTAGTTTCACAATTTTCAGTATTCATCTGCAAGAAACAGCATTCCAAAGTGCAAAAAAACTATGGGAACTTCAAGTAATAAAAATTAAGTAAAGGTTCATCTTAAGTTTTTCAAGCCCTGTTCTTCCAAAATTTGATGATTAAAACCCTTAAAACTTACTAGATTTAACTCTAATCATGAATCATTAAAGCCATTGATTTTTGTATATTCTCAAAGAACAGATAGGCTTGCCCTCACAGAGAACGGTACTGAACAGCAAATCGGTGATACTTGCTAGATTTTCCAGTGTAACTGTCTATTTACAATCATTTTGTCCCATCTATCCTTTGAAAGATGAAGGTCTATGTTCTATAATTCTTTGTTTCATTAACCACCATAAATTTTTGGCCTCACTTACAAAAAAAAATAAAAATAAATAAATAAATTAAAAAATCAAAAAAAAAAATCATGCCGATTGTTAAAAATTGTGGCTGTAAAATATAGGCAAGTATTAATACTACTTCGATACATCGGAAGCGCAGTGGTGCCTCAAAGAAGAAAAAAAACACAATGAAAAACTCACCAATGAAAAATTAGTGAGAAAATTCATGTGCCAGCAGTGCGCAGGACTCAATGAATTTTTTTAAAGCATAAAAATTCAAACTGCGCATTTGAATTATTAATAACAACAAGGGATGAGACCAAATTTAATTTGGTCTCACCCATTGTTATTATTAATACCATTTCTTAAAAACATTTTTTAACACTAGTTATATAATTGGAAATTAAGAGTATCCATGAAGCAAAATGAAATGAATTAATCATTATACTCATATATATCTTTGAATGACGAAGCACAGCTGTCCATGACACTTAGATCTAAATCATTGAAGAAACATTGTTGCAGTGCTCTTTGAAACTGAGTTTTCTGGAATATGTTCTTCTATCACAGCAATCACAACAAATCTTTAGTTTTCTCTCAAGTTCCTGAATTTAATCCTGACATTTTAAGAGACCGATGCATCTCAAAAGTACGTAGTTTACTTTGTTAAAAACGTAAAATGTAGATCTGCATTTAAGTTTCTGATAACATTGTTTTGAGCCCATTCTCCTAGTAAGGCAGCCTCATAAAATCAGTCGATTGTGTCCTTTTCTACCCTAATATCTGAACTGATCTTCTTGAAATTTGGCTTGCATAATTACAGACAACATTCCATGTAATTTTGCATTTTATCATGAAGAGACAAAAATTCCAGTATTTAAAACATTAAAAGCAAAAACAATGAATTCCTACTGCATTAATGATACTGATGCATGTTAATCCAGATGTATGCTTTAATAAGTAAGTTGTCTAAATCCAATATTATTAATTATTAATGTCTATTTAATTTTTCTTTCAGAAAATGATTTGTATCGTTTGTATTCAGACGACAGTTGATTTTGTTTTAAATAATTAAGCAGCTTTCCTTAGATGAAAACATTTTTTAAAGAAAAGTAAAATAATGCAATATTTGAAATAAGCTTTTAAAGGTCTCGCCAGAAGCTCTTTGTTTGTGTCATTTAATTTAAACTTTTTAAGAATTGAAACCCACTAGGAAAAAAAGTGTGTATCAAATTCCCTATGGGTGTAAAAAAAGAAAAAAGTTGTATTGACTTCACAACTCACAGACACTTAAAAAAAAAAAAAAAAAAGATAATAATAAATAAAAAAGGATCAAAAAATATAAGCCTTTGTAAGATATTAATCTCATTTTTGCATTACATAATAAAGAAACCAATCACGGACCTAAATTAGATAAAATAAGAATCTTAAGACAAAACAAACAATACACTCTCATTATGCTCAAGAGAATCATGGTTAATTTGCACCAACCCCTCTATAAATATTGGCCTGTCCAACCATGTGATTGAAAAAGGCTTTTTTTGAAGATCACATTATACAACAAGGCCGGCAACAAAACTTGTGCGCTGAATTAGTATTGGATAGATGAAGCATAATTCAAGTTTTATGTATTTGACATTTACCGTATTGGCCCGAATATAGCACAACCTCAAGTATAACACAACACCCAATTTCAAGAAAAATAAAAAATTCAAAAGAAAATTAAAATGTAGGTTACAAGCAATTTTTATTTTCAATACAATGAATGAACAACCTAAAATTTCACTGTTACAGCAAAACATGTTGAATAATATTAGGACCTAGGCCTAGGTCTTTTAACAGTGCTAGGGCCAACCACAGTTCACCCGTGTGATTCGTAGTCAGAATCTTCACTAGAAGTTGAGTTGTCCTTTCGACAGGTTCAACTTCCCTCTCATCTTCCCACAGAACATCGTCCTCTGTGCCATCCAATTCATTAGAAATATAGCATTTTTTACAGCCATGCACAATGCTCTCGGCGGAAATCTTGTTCCATGCAGTGAGTATCCACTGCATGAGCAGTGGAATGGTTGGCTTCTTTATCTTGCCTGTAGGTGTTAGAGCATCGTTACCTGCCAACAACCATGCACTGTATTCTTTCTTTACAAAGTCTTTGAATGGCTTAATTACTACCACATCAAGTACTTGCAACTGGGACCTCATTCCCCCTGGAATGATTACGAGATCAGTGTCCATGGATGCCACTTGTTGTTTGGTCCATGGAGTGAGGTGTCCTCTGAAGGAATTGAGGACAAGCATAGCCCTCTGCCTCAATAGTGCCGGGTTGATGACCCCAAACAACCTTCAGCCAATCCACTACTACTGCCTCGTCCATCCACCCCTTCTCTTGAACATGAAGAATGTTTCCTGGTCGTGTTTTTTTCTTTAGGCATCGTTTTGCGCTTTAGGATAACGTACGGGGGCAACTTCCTACCATCAGCCAAGCATGAGTGATCCGCGACTTGTCATTGCCCATCGATTTAACAATGACAGAGTTATCGCCTTTATTGTGCACAGTCGTGTTTGAAGGCATATCGAAGCAGATCGGCGTCTGGTCGGCATTTCCCATCTGTCCCAGGAGATAGTTGTGCTTTTGCGCAATGCGTTAACATAATGCTGAAATGATAACAGCTTTTCATTAAAATCGTTCGGCAAACATTGCGTGAGAGAAGTGCGCCGACGCAGTGACAAGCCTTGGCGCCTCATCATACGTTTGCACCACCCAAGACTTGCTTTAAATACATTTCTTGAAATTCTCCATTCCCTTCCTACCTCAATATCTTTGAAAGTTATCGTTTCACGTGAAATCGGGAACCCTTCAGCACGTTTTTCTTGAATGTACAGCACAACAAGATTTTCAAGTTCTTCACAACTTTGTTAGGTCCTCGGAAAGCTTACGAGTTATATTTGCCGATTTGTAATGGTCTAATTGTTTGCACCATAGTCTAATGTTCACTTCGGAAACGCCATATTTCTGTGCAGCTCTTACGTTATTCGTTTGAATAGCCTCGTTTGCCATCATGGTTTTGAAGTTACGTCGTAGCTCCTTCGCAATCCCTTGTTGATTAAAAATGTGGAAGAACCTTTCTTTTCCATGTGATCAGCAGGCTTCATTTCTTCATCTTGAGCCATTACATCTTCTCTTTCTTCATCACTCATTATTAGTTAGATAACCCCAGCGTTCTAAATCTAAGTAGGTCAAGGAAGACAAAAACGAAACGAAGCTGAACTAGCAGACATAAGTGTGTGGCGTGGGAGGAAATGAGCGGGAGTTGTATTGCACGTGGTCTACAATCAGGCATTATTTAAAATGCAAGACTGTGAAAATAACACAAATGCTGTTTTTGAGATTGTATTTTCGGAAAAAAGCATCGCAATATATTCGGGCCAATACGGTAATTGTCATCATACAATTAAGAAATTTTAAATTGCATACTAAATTTTTAAAATTTCTGTTTTGTTTAAGGATTTAACATGATTTTATTAGAAGGATTTGTATTAGATTCATACATGTATCTTACTGATATATAATTTTTTAAATCAAACCCACAAGAACATTTAATTTGATCATTAAAATTTTATTATACGAAAAGTTTTAACCAGCAAGCATTACAATCTATGTAAGACCAAATATTAGCTAATTAAAGTAACTGTCTGGTTATAGATTGTTTTGTTTAATTATATATATATATATTTAAATATATATATATATATACACTAGTCAGAGAAAGATATTTATATGTATAAAGACTCGCCTATTAAAGCAAGTATCTTATCTTTCCTTTCTTAGTTTAGTGCTTCTAATATACAATTCATCTTTTTTTAAAACATATATTATTTCATACATGGCACTGTAAACCACTATTACATGTAAAACCTAAGTTTGGATTTTAATTCCAAAGTGGAATTACTAGTGCACTGGAAATACATTTACAAAAATTACATATTTACATGCAGAACAAAACAAAGAATAAAATTAATTTATAAGTAATCGAAACCAAAAAAAATTATATAAAAAAAAGGCATTCTGCAAACAAATAAATACAAATTCCGTACTGGTACCATTGAAACCAGATCTTTGTCATGCGGTTTTTTTTTTCTAACTGGCTGGCCAAACATGCTCTAAGAACCAGATTTTTATTTGCTTCATAAATATAGTCGACACAATGGAAAAAATATTGCTCAGCTGTGTTTACAAGATTATTTCAAAAATTGTGCACACATTTTAAATGTCTATCTACAATTATACATGTTAATGTATCAGCTAGGATCTATGGATATGGTTTACAGCACCAGATAATTGATTTGAATTTAATCAAAAACAAAGAAAGAAAGAACAGAAACCATTATATGTATAAATCATAAATAGCTAAGCATTAATTTTATTTAATTTAAACCAATTTTTCATCTTTTGCTTTTCACTTAGAAAACTCATACTTAAATTATGCTTAGCTGCGGATACCTAAAATCCAAGGTGACTCAAACCAAATCACTTGCCTCTGTATTCAGGGAAAAAATAAGAATGAAATTGAAAATGTGTCATTCCAGCTGCTGTGTATAAATAACAATCCAAAGGTTTATTTTGTATAGCTTTCAAATTAAATCAGTTATTCCTTTAGTGAGAATCTTATTATAAAATTTATTCATGTACTCATTTAACATTTACAACTTTACAAGCACACATAAAAAAAAAAAAAAAAAAAAAAATATGCATTTCAGAAATTTAAAAAAAAAAAAAATAATTAAAAATAATAATAATCCGTTTGAAAGACAACGTAACATTTACAGTTCAAGGAAATGTTTTGGGGAAAATGCTGAGTATTTTTTCTGTTGAAATGATACTTTTTTTTTCCTTCTTTACTTTCACTTCTCTTTCTATAAATATGACAAGGGGGAAAAAAAATTGAAGCTTCGGAGACAAAAGAGCCAATAGTTAACAGTTTTTCTTAAAAACAAAAAAAAAAAAAGGAAAATGGGAGGGGGGGGGGGGTTAATTGGGGGGGAAAAAATGGAAGAAACTGACTTTAAAAAAAAAAAATATACAATAATAAATACTTGATCAAAGAAATTTTTATCACTTAATTTTATTATTAAAACAAATCAGAGAGATTAATTATGATTTTTATTACTATTTTTTTGAAGCTGGTGATGAATTTTGGCAATGAAACTTCAGGATTACAGGAAGGGGAAATATAAAATGTTCTCAAGAAAAATGCTTTTCTTTATGGTAGAGGTAGCTAAAGATATCATCTAACAATAATCGGATAACTTTTAAATAAGATTAACAAATATACAATATTTCAGATACTTTACAGGGTCTTTGAATAACAGAATCTTCCCACACAAATTGACCAGTAATGGTTTTACAGTGAACTTTGTTTCTCTTCCCTATTGCAGTCGTTTCATTACTCTCCCCACAGCCAAATTTACAGGTACTATAGTACATTAAATACAACATGTGTTAGTACATGTACAATAGTACATGCAATGTACATCACAGTGAAGGCTATCTAGTTAACAGATTGTGCATTTATGAAAGGCCAAGCCCGCAATCTTGAGATGCTTTTCACCTGGTGTTTTTCTCCCTTTACCCAGAAGTGTTTCCACTAAACTACAGGATTCTTTTTGTATTATTGTTTTTTTATTATCATGGATTTGCTTGTGTGAAAGGACCAAATCTATATTTAAATACTGCTTAAAATTAATAACTATTACAAAAAGCCCAGGTTAAAGCACAACTACTAAATCTTTTAAAACTCACTTTTTTATTTATTTGATTGCATATTAATAACAGACATGAAATTCAACATTTTATTTTCAATACTCAAATATTTTGTTAACGGAATTCCATGTGCACTTTTTTTGTTTTTACACTTGCAACTGCCCCCACCAGTTCAGTCGTAGAATTTTTTGTTATTTTTTTTTTCAATTGATTGGCCACAGTTTTGATATTACAGTGTGCCTCTTTCAAAAAAGTTGCACAAGGTAACAACATTCAGAATTAGGATTAGCCACTATTAACGCACCTTTGAGTTGTCTGGCAAAAAAGAATACAGATATGACATTGCCAGGAAAAATACATGGTGGGAATGACAAACATGAAAGCTATCATACTGTGATTAACAATAATGAAGGACAGGCTACTCAACTATCCATGAGTGGTTAATCTGTAGCTGCTGTGCCCACAGCCTCAAATGATTTTTCACTTCAGTCATCTTGGCTGGATTTTGCACGTACAGCCGAGCTCACTGTCCTATTCACACAAAAAACCCACCCTCACCATAAGAAATGCTCACTCACATTATTTTCATTACATTTTATTTGGTAGTACAAACACAATTCCCTACTTTTGTTTTATTATACTTATTATTATTAATTTTTTATTATTTTCATGAAGTAACAAAAAAAAAATTGAATTGACATCATAATTTACTTACCCCTATGTCTCAAAAAATTACATTAAGTCATAATATCTTTTGTTTAAAAAGTGCAATTAATAATGTTAGAATAAAACTGGAATTGGTAACGAGAACAGAAAGAGAGAAATGAGGTGGGTATAGTTGAATAACTGTGATGATACAAAAGAAAAAGGAAAAACGATCTAGATGTAATCCGATATCAGATTGACTGACACTCCTTAGGGTGCAGTGTGACCTCAGCTGTACACACACCGACACTTTCTTTACTGTTTAAATGAAAAATTTGCCAATAATAAGTCCAAAAATCACAGCACCAAAGAAAAATAAGACCCAATAATAGAGTGGCAAGCTTGATAGTTGACTAACAGTTGCTGAGGCAGGAGAAGGTTCAGCTACCTGATGAACAATACCAGACGACTGGGTCTCCATAGCTGCTGTGCGGCGTAAACGAAGGCCTTCCTCCTATTAAAGCAAACAAACAAAAAACATTAACATATGGCAAACTTAACCTTCCTCTATCACAAAATCAAAAATAAAAGAAAATGAGGTTTTTTTGTTTTGAAACTTAGCTTAAACCTGTCTATTAACATGTGTGGAAATACTGAACATAAAATATAGACGACAAGTTAAAACATTACACAATTACATATTCGCGCAGTACTTCCATCGCCCATCATCAGGACTGGATACAAAATGAAACAGCTTTACATTTCAAAATACCCTTTTCCTTATCAGCCAGTGTGAAAATGTTTATTATTTATGGCAGTGAGTTTGCAGAACAAGATTCAATGATGAAGACAAATTCATTAAAATAAACTTAAGAACTTTTTTGGCATTTAGATTCTCGTTTGCGACAACATTCTACTGCCTCCTATAAGGGAAGAGTCATCAGAGATAATTAATCATTGGAAAGATTGTTGTCTATGGATAGTTAGTTATTTGATTTTATAGTCCAGGCAACGAAGGAAAAATAGGGGAAATAATTCGTGTAAAAGCCAGTTTTGGCACAGTTGTAGGGGAAGGTGTCCTGAACAACATACTAAAAGTACTGATGGGTGAGGGTGGAGCTAAGGGCTGGGTGGAGGTTTAAAGGTCCCTTTTTTCACTTTTTCGTGAATAACTAGTAAACTCCGGCCTATAGCAAAATAATGTTCATATAGTAAATTAATCTACAAAAAATTCTCTACAAAAAAGTCCTATATATTTTTTCGCTGGAATGTATACTTAAGGAGATATGGAGGGGGGAAAATGGACAATTTGGAAAAAAATATTTGTTTTGTTGTTAAAAATGGCACCCTATATTCCTCAATATGAAATTCACATTAATTGTCGAAGTCCTAATTATCTTCAAATTCGAAACTATTGTCATCGTCGACGGTGTCTTCGATGGGGGTTCCGTTAGTGCACCAGCCGAAGCATATGCCGCAGACACTGGAGCAGGCAATGCCTGCTTTCTGGCACCCGCAGCGCACCCCACACCCAGTCGTGCATCCGCAAAATATGGTGTTGAGAAGGGAGTCGGATGCCACAGGATCGTTGCTTGTCACCGGCTGTAGGATGCCATTGTCTCCCTAGGACCAACCCCATTGGGTGGGTGGTAGAGGGTTACCGAGCCATTGTTGTAGCTGTAAGAAATTTATAAGACCAACATAGCATTTAGCTCAAATGGATATTTGTAATGAAAACAAAACAGTATTTGGCAACGATAAGTAAATAGATATACCTGTAGATACACTCTGAACGAGTACTGCTTCGAAGCTCCTCTGGTATGAGGAAGAGTGGTCGTATCAGATTTCGATTTCGTCGATGCTCTCAAAAAAGTCGAGTACCGGAATTTGTTGAGGTTTTGTTCCTAGGCTGGCGCTTGGTAAATCGCCAGAAACAGCTTCTCGCCGGCCTGTGCAATACCTTCAGGTAATGCTGAAGAATCAGTGAAAATGTCTGAGATTTGTTGTATCAGGTCAGGTTTAGCTGTGAACAGCTTGGCAATTCCCACTTTGCTTTTCCCATGGATCGCCGAGGTGGTGTCGCATCCGAAGAAGCTGTGGAGGAGGAGGATTGTCTTGACGAATGAAAGCTGTTGAAGTTGTGGCACTGAAAACAATTTGGTCTCCACCTTCCCAGGGCCTGGCTTCATAAAGAACGTTGGTAGATGGTGGAGCCAATCCTGTGAGGAGGACTATCAAGTCCACATCCTCCCCAAATATTGCAAAGTTGGATGTACAGCAGCTTTATCCAACTCACATCTCTAGTGCCATCAGCATCATGCATTAGCAGTTGCAACAGTTGTTTCAATCCCTGCTGTTGTCATTTTCTAGGCGAGGAAGTGGATCAGTCTTGTTTTGTTCCTTTCATTGGCGAGAAACTGCTCCTGTTGAACTGTGATGGTCGTGCTTTCATTACAGTTAATGTAAACCGAAGTTTTTGTCAGCCCTCTTCGCTTCTGCTCAGCTCGTTTTGTGCTGTTGACATCACTGTAACCATCAAAAACCACCGTGCAATGTTGACCGTAATGTTTCTGTACGTAGGCAATGTACTGATGGCAAATTGAAGAAATGTTGGAGGACTGTTTCCACTTCATGCGGTGAAGGAAAACACCATCTACCACATTGGTGCTTTGAGTGAGATCGAGAGTTGCGTTGTTCTCTACTGGCAAAACATCATAAAGGGATGACTTCTTCTCTTTTTGCAATCCAACCTTGAGGAACAGAGCCAGGGAGAATGGAGTTAATTCATAGGTCAAAAGCTCTGCCACATCTTCATCGCTCTTTTTTACTCTGACAGTTCTTTGGAAAATTGTCAGAGGGTTAGCAGTAACTGTCTCACCGTTGATTTTAACGAAGATGATAGTTTAGATTTCGAAGATAATTAGGAATTCGATAATTAATGTGGATTTCATTTTTAGGAATATATGTGCCATTTTTAATTTAAAAAATTGTCCATTTTCCCCCCGCCATATCTCCAAGTATAAATCCCAACGAAAAAGTGTATAGGACCTTTTTTCTAGAGAATTTTATATAGATTAATTTAATATATGGACATTTTTTTGCTGTAGGCGGCAGTTTTCTAGTTATTTACGAAAAGCTGAAAAACGGGACCTTTAAACCCCCACCCACCTCTTAGCTCCACCCCCACCCATCAGTACTTTTAGTATGTTGTTCAGGACACCTTCCCCTACAACTGTGCCAAAATTGGCTTTTACACGAAGTATTTCCCCTATTCAGTCTTTTTTGGTCTTCGTTGCCTGGACTATTAATGAGGCAAAAGCATCTTTGGCTAAGCTTCGCCAAAATAAAATAAAAATTGAACTATGTAGGGTAAGAAAACTATATATAGATAAAAAAACAAAAACAAACACAATTCTTCTACTACAGAACAAATATATACAATTTTCTTAACCAATAAAGGACAATCAAAACAAGAAAAAAGATTAAAAAAATAATAGGCTAAAAGCAAGACAAATGCACAGAAATAATATATAAAAAGTATACAAAACCCAGTAATAAAAACCTGAAAATTACAAAAAGGTGGCAAAGCCACACAGATGAATAAACCATACGACCGAAGAGATGGGAAAATGATTTAAACTTAAAAAGAAATATTGAATTTAAAAAGATTAAAAACATAACAATGTTGATTAACCCTTTGCGGTCTTAGGCAAATCCCAAAACGTCCACAGGCAGGACATCGTATTTTTAAGGGTGTTGTGGGGAGCATAATGACAAACGTCTTTTTTTTTAAAACTATAGATTTTTTTTTAAGATTTAATGTTAAAATATAGAAAATTACAATAGAATTCAGATATATAATAGTTAAATTAAAAGAAGAAATTAATAATTTTTGAAATTTATTATGTGAAATCTTTTGAAGGATTCTCATGGACACATTGCAGAAAGAAATGTGCAGGTTTTACAATAATAATATGTTTCCTTCCTTCCTTCCTCCTTTTACTTTTCTATTGCTGCACACTATACAGTCTTTGTGCTTTTTATTTTCAAAATCGTTATCTAAAACACTACAGCGCTTTCGTTTACACATGTTAGGAACGCTCGACGAAGGACCTGCCATTTTGGTTTCCCAACCGGCATTTCGACTGATTTTTCCACAAAATATTTTAGCAGACGCTCAATAGACGGCGCAAAACGTCAACAAAAGACATTAGAAATAGCATATGACTTCCACAGCGGTTTATTGTCGACAAACCTGACGCCAGCATTCAAAAATGACATTGTCGATTATATATCGACAATGGACCAGACTGGCATTTCCTCAATGTCGATTATATGTCGACATAAGACCGCAAAGGGTTAAAAGCAAGACCATTCAATTACAAGAAGATGAATTGTTAAAACAGTGCTGCACACGATACGTACAGTAGGTTGATGTTTCACTACTGTTGAGTTTATTGATGAGTTAATCAACTGTGTCCTATATGAAGACATACTAGAAGAACATCTTCCAGTCAAATATTATGTATTATATTTTAAGAGGATAAAACAGGACTGATTAGATAAAGTTTGTTACACGAAGCTGATCCCACTGTTGCTGTCAGGTGGTAACAAGAACGAATAAGCATATATCAGAATGAGGGATAATGGTGGCAGCAGACTTATCAAGAGAATCGGCAAGTTGATTGCCACCAATTCTGATGAGACCTGGAATCCAGTGGAAAATGAAATGTTGATGGTGCAGAGAATCAAATTTCAGACTGTAGAAGGAGTGTTTGGAGTTTTAAATTTTGAGCTTGCAGGTAAAGTTTCAATTCATAGATCTCCAAGTTGATGTATATCTGTCAAGTTCTTCACTCAACGTCCAAATAGTGATGCAACAGAAGGACATATTGGAGAGATAAAGTTTGCCAATGAAGATTTAGTGACGACTCGAATGCCTCTTGTGTACTTTAGAACTTAAACAAGAGCAAAAAGCGCAAAGACATAAATAGAGAGCCTGATACTGAAACAAGTCGATTACTTCCTTAAGTGGTATGAGAAAGGATTTTTAAGCAGTTTAGCTTAAAGATACATTTATTTCTTAAGGAATCACAGGTGACCTGAAAGTTTAGTCACCCAAGATTAGACCTAGAAATTTATGTTCCAATACAAAAGCAACTTGCAAACCACAGATAAGGGAGATCATAGGTAACATTTTTTATATAATATTTTTTTTCCGCTAAACAAAGCGATAATTAGCAAAAATCACAACATCAGTGTAAAGAGCGTTTATTTAGCTTTTTACTATAATACAATGAAACTTTTATTAGATTACAATTAGTAAACCAAAAAAAAAAAAAAAGAACAGTTGTAACTGTTATAATCTGCCCCTCCAGCAAGGTTGTTTGTAACGGTAACCAAGCTTTACAAAATATAGACAAGATATTTATAGAACTTAAATTTGTAGGCTTCTTGATTGTCATAATCAGTAAACTAACATGTAAACTATTAATTATCAAACATAAAACTCCACATACTTAAATTTAACATATTTTTTTTTGTTTTTGTTTTTATTAAATTTAGTAAATATTTGTATTAATTTGTGAGTGTTGAGTTTTATGTTTGATAATTATTAATTGTCAGTTTAGTTCTCAGCTGAGTCATCAGAATCACAGTTATGACAAATATAAACTTATCAACAGAAATGCATTCGTCATGACTATAGTTCCTACATTCACTGCACTGAATCTACTTTTCCTGACACCAACTGTTTATAATTTTCACAGCAGACGAAGCTTCATCATCTGAACTGTTACTGAATGTGTCTGAAGACAACTTTGTTAATTTTTTTTCCCCCCTACAAGAAAGTGTTGAAGGCTGCCTTTTTGGTGGCTTACTCTTCTTTTTTTCTGCTGCATTTTTTCAAGCACTAATGCATTTTTAACATCTTTTTTTTTTTCTGTCTTTTCTCACAAGTAGGACCAGCCTTCAGGAAAGGTCTCACAGCCTCGGGTGAAAAAGTATTGGTGATCGCTATACATCATTTTCACCTGACATTGATGGTTGTGGTTCAATTTTTTGTTTCAATCTATTATCAGCATTTAAAGGAAAATTAGATTTGTAATGAGATTAGGTTGTTTCTAACTGTTTTAAATTCTTCAACTGTTAACATTGCCATATTTTCAGTGTCAGGTGCAGGTTGGTCATTTACAAAAGCAGGAGGAAAATCATCATCTGTCAAGATTTGTTTATTGAATGAAAGGATTCCGGTTGCTTCAAAACCTCTTGTGATGTTTTGAAGTAACTGATCTGGGAATAGCTTTATTAACTATAGAAGGTGGATCATAAATTGTCGTCTTCCCAGGGTTGCTCCAAAGCCACATATCCAGAGCTGTGTTGACAAATTTTTGAAAGGTCTATAAATGGGATCCAATAGCTGGAGATGATGAGAGCAATGGGGAGGAAAACAAAGGAATACAACCCCATTGGCTTTTCCAACCTCTATCATCTGAATTACTAGATGTGATTTATGGTTGTCCAGTAGCACAAATACCTTTCGTTCCTGTGATGGTCTAACACATTTGTTAAGTGTTTCATGAAATCACAGAACTCGCTGTTCATCCATCTATCAGATTTGTTTCCTGCTCCAATGCATCCTGGTGGTCCATCTCTGATGAAGTGGTCTTTAAAATGTATTTGAGGAAAGATGAACATTGGTGGAATTGAGTTGGCAATACCATTCACAGCAACACACACAGCATCAAGTAAACCTCTTTCTGCAGAAGTGAGAGCACCAACTTGCTTCATTCCTATTTTGGCTACAATGATATTTGGACGTTGTACCTTAGTTATCTATATTCCAGATATCCTTAACTAGGAATATATGACATCAGCCAGCTTTGCAAAAAATGATGAAATATTTTGCTTGATTGCAGCTGGTGGCTCTAGCTCAGCTAATGGCCTCCGGTGTACGCAGTGACAATCTGGTATGTCTTTTTAGAAATGATGTCAGCCAGTCAGACCCAGCCATTTCATTTTCATCCTGTGATGGTGGGCACAAATCAAAGGCTTTTGCACAACGGAAGACCAACTTCCTTATGTCTTTTGGTGTTAGACCAAATAAATATCTGCAGCCAAAGTCAAATCCTCCTCCAGTTACTGTTCCTGGTTCTCGCTGAAAACCTGTTGATTTGATTTTTAACCAACACGCAGTCTAACTCTTAACTGTTAAAATCATGAGGTACTGAGCAGATACTTTGACCGTTTCTGACGACTATTTCAGCTGCTGTATTCATTACATCACTAGGTGTGCCTCCTCTAGCACTTTTTCACTTGTAATTCCTCACCACAAGAAAAATAGTGATAATATATATCACTATTAATTTCATGAATCTGAGTATGAAATTTCATATTTCTCAATGGATTTAAGAGTTGGCTAATTAATCTCTCTTTTAATTTTTTTTAATGATTTATTTATTTGTTCAGTAATCCAAAATAAATGGGTTTGTAATGTTGTTACAACCTGCCTCAGATTACCGTCAATGTGGTTTCACTCGTATACCAAAGTTAGGCTTAAAAGTTAGCCGCAACAATAGGCTCGTTTATATCTTTAAAACTTGGGCGATTACTTGGCTACTGAACAGAAATAATCAATTAAAATACACTTAGAACAACTATCATATAGGGCTGTGCAAAGATCCCTTGATGAAGAATAAAATCGATGCAAACAGTCTTGATATTGAGAAGGAAAAGCCTTTTGAGATAGTCCAGTCATGCAGTCTTTCAATCAGTTGTAGATTGGTAGAATGGCAAGACACCTGAAAAGTCATTCAAATACAGGGCAATTCAAAAGACCCCAAACTTTGACTTCGATGTAGATGATGTTGGAATTGTCCACCATTTTATTGGATACACAAATTCACCTAACGTCCACATATGTCTGCAGGGATGTCCCTCATATCTATGATAATGACGTTCCACAGCTCTTGCACCATCCTATGGTTTCATAAATAAAAGATAAAAATAAAAATCTGGAGGACTCACGTTCAGTGTGATAGAACTATTGGAGTTTCAATTGTCTCATTTAAAGTGTGACACGTTGCACCATTTTGTTGGAAGCAACGTTACTCTTCTTCTATCATCACTGATGGATGATGTTTTAGTCATATTGAAAAACATTGATCCAATATATTCATCTTCTGAACATGGCACACGACAATCCAACTTTACGAGAGTGAAGTGAACCTCATGCAACTGCTCAATGTTCAGCAGTGCAGAATTTCAGCCGTTCTAATGTGAATTGAGCTGCATCACACATCATGCAAATGAAATCGTGCCTCATCTCTGAAAAAGGTTTTTTTAAATTAGCACTTGCATTATTTGAACTCTGAATAGCCATAGCTACAGAGGGCTACTAAACGTATTGATCATATGCTGAATAAGATGTTCCTACCTCCTATGACAACAGTTGAAATGATTTTCAGGAAGAGCACTGCAGACTTCGCTGAACTTCCTCCAGAAATGTGGGCATCAACACATCGGCTGCCCTCTTCCAGGCTTATTCTGAATATTACATGTATCATGAAAACGAGTCAAAAAGATCATACACTGTTGTTTTCCTTTGTGCAGAGCATCAGGCAACTTCCGTTGAAAGAGCTGATGAAACATTCATATGGTTTTCTGCAAAATAAGCTTACAGCAAAGCAACTCTTTGATCTTTAATGAGATTCAGGGAGAACTTAATTTTACTTCTTACTAATTCGCACGTTGTAATGTGATGCTATCCCATGGTGCACCTCATTCCCCAAGGTCATCCACATAAGCTGCCACAATACTTAGAAATTTAATCTGGTTTTGTAGCAAATAATTGTTAGGGGTGGGCGAGTACTCGAGTATTTTTTAATACTCGGAGCTCGAGCGAGTAGTGGAGACTACTCGAAAATGGGAGTCGAGTAATTAAAAAGTGTTGAAAATGCCGATCGCTATTATTTTACAAAAAAATGTGTTTGACAAATTAAAAACATACTTGAGTGGGTGTAGTTTTATTTAATCCCCATTCCTTTAAATGAATACTGATTTAAATCGTATAATCATGCAATAAGTAGAATAATTAATTATTCCCGAACACCGTAGTCGGTGCAGACGGGACAGAGACAGCATCGCAGATGACGCATAATAATTTTTATCGTATCAGTATCGGAAAAAAAAGTTCCTCTTAACGTCGCCAAAAATAAATATGTCCCGATTCTTAACATTACAAAAATTCCAGCATATTCAACAACGAGTTTGATATCTTCTGCATATCACTAAACAATACGATATTACAGAAGTGGGTGTGAGTCGATACTAAATAAGATACACTTTGTTTCGACCTCTCATTCACATTGCCACAGCCAAAGTCCAAACTTTAATCCATTCCAGTTAGTTTTCCCCAGAAATATGAAAACAACAGTGCTCCAAGTGGTCATAGTATCAGCTGATTCCTTTTGAATACATCGCGCTGTACTTGCCAGACTGAGTTAGTGTAACAGCCAGCCACCAGGATCGCTAGCGTCTCTCGGGAGACATTTATTGAGATGTAATTTTCATGTCTTTTTTAAATTTTATAATAAAACTATTGGAAACTAAGTCTTTTACTTATAACCTGTGCTACTAGACTCGAATAAAAAAGCCAGTACTCGCCCACCCCTAATAATTTTTAAAAATGGAGTTCAAGGATTTCTGAGTCTTCCTGTATAAGAATTATGAATCACTGGAGATGTAATACCATTTATTTTAACAGAGAAATGTGTAACAATTAACATATAGCCTTGAGGCACAGCCAATTCTTGAAGATAACAGTAAGAGGAGTCGAGATAAACTTGGAAAATATGGTCAGCAAGAAAATTCTGAATAAACATGGGCATGTGATCACGAAGGCCATAATTATGCAAATCTTTTATGAATAACATATTTCCAAGTTCGATCATATGCTTTCTCTAGATCAATGAAAATGGAAATCATATGTTCTCTATTGACAAAAGCTGTGTAAATTATAAGATATATAAGATGATCAATGGTGAATCTATGTTGATGAAAGCCACATTGTATAGATGGAAGAATATTATTGCTCCAGATACCAGACCATGTAGTGTTCACCATATGTTCCAATGTCTTATACAAAACACGAGCATCCATAAATTGCTTTGGAAGTGCAGTAAGGAAGGTAATTGTTACCATTGCCTGGTAAGGATTACTGCTGTCTTTTCAGGGTTTAGCAAGGGATAACTGCTTTGTACCAGCTCTCAGGAAATAAGTGTTGCCAGATCTTGTTAAAAATGTAAGATTTGAGGATGATAAGGATAAGTGTTGCAAGATTTCATAGTGAATTGCAGCTGAACCACAAGGCAGTGTTTGTGTACATTTCCAAGGCAAACAATAATTCCTCCAGTGAAAATGGAATATTGTAATTCTCTCTATTAGAAGAAGTAAAAGGCAATTTAAGCACTTTGCTTCATGTGTTGAAATTCATGTGATAAAAGCAGCTGAACTGAGCAAAACCTCTACCAAGTGCCTAAACTTGATGCTCTTTAATTCCCTACTATTTTCCTGAAGAATGGTGAGCTGTAGTGACGAATAGCAGCCATGCATCTTTCGACTCTTATTTCAAAGAGATTTTGATTTTATGACTCTGTAAAGAAGATATGAATGAGAGCCAAGATTCCTTTTGGGCAATACAACTAATTCGCCAAGAAAACCTTGAGCTCTCTTTAAAATTAAGAAGACTGAATTACTCTACTATTCAGTCTCTAAAGAAGTACTGAGTGAAATAAGAGACACTGGAACAATGTAATAGATGAGGAGACAAATGTATCATTATACATTATGCTGTTTGATCACCAATGAGTATTCTTTTAAGTTGACAGAATTGGTTCCTGTAATGAAAGTTTCCTGGAGACAAGGACAGACAAATATGAAGAAGGGCCTTGACATTGTGCAAAATTATAACATTATCCTCTGGAATTCCAATACACGAAAGCAATTAAAAGATTAAAAAAGAATGTTAATGAAGTTAGTATGGAGGTGGAGGTGTTGGCCCAAATGCAGAAAGAATAGTAGAGATATTCTTTGTATCATCAGCACAAAACTGTCTTAGAGAGAAATGTCTTTGATGGCCACAAGAAGGTGAATGTGAACAGATAAAAAGATTTCCACTGCATTACTGAAGGTATCATGTGAAAAGTTTAGTTCAGCTACAGCAATAGCTGATGATACTGAAAAAGACAGTACAGTTGATTGTGAAGTGATGGAACTGTATACTAAGGAGTCGCACATTTTAATGAGAGAGCAGAGAATGATTCGTTAGATGGACATGTAATGTCTGTCTCACAAGAGCCCAAAGACCTCTGATTTGATTTTGTAGCAAAAGAAAAAGATTTTTTTAGATGCTTCAGCTGTAACCATCTTCTAGCTTCCATATAGGAATGAGAGTGATTTACTTGGATGATTTGGATATCCTTTTCTTCTTTCCACTGAGGACAAAATCGAGAAAGGGC
>JAFIDM010021381.1:0-29771 GCA_023159025.1 Thereuonema tuberculata
CTGCCTGAGAATCGCACATTCGATCTGTAAATCCATGTCCTATTTTAGTTTTTGTTACACAAAATTTGACTTAGAAAAATATCTTGATGTTCATTGTTTATAGGCCCATTTTTCTAGTCCTTTATGAATCACTCTGTATTTTGAAGTCTTCATATTCACTAACTCTTAAGATAATAATTAAATGAGGAACAAGCAAATTATGTAAACCACATTCTAAGCCGCCTCCTTAAAAATTAACTTCAACATAATATGACTTCATTATCTGATTTTGTTTCTTAAAATAAGGTATTTGGAGAAAAAACTATTATGATTTTTAGTTTGTTAGCTTGAAATTAAAATGATTAAAGCAGTCAATACTATTAATTACATGAAACAACTTAGTATTTACTATATACAAGTCTGTGATTTCCCAAGAATATTTCAAAGAATTTGTTCACTACAATTAATGTTACTTTTGGAATTTTTTTTTGGCCTATATTCGGTTAAAGTGAAAACTGGTAATTTATAATTGACTTTAATTTTTAATTCTCTTGTATTACAATGTAAACTGTTCAGATTATTAATATGGCGAGAATCATCCATCAAAAATGAAAAATAAAAAATTAAGGAATTTACTATTTTACTTATTCTTAACTATTTCTCCAGTTTTCAAATGTAAACATAAGCCATGTCATCTGTAAAATACATTGATAATCACATTCCTCATAAACTGCTAATCTGTTTATTCCTTGGATGTTAAGATGATAAAGCTTCAGCCTCTGTCACCTTACATTAACTTTTACTTTTCTGATATTTCTATAAGAAAAATAACTCTATCCAACACTCAATGAAAACAATGAAGTAATACATAAAAGCAATTATCCACAGTTGCTTTGTAGACATATCTGAAAGAATGAATGTGAAACAAAGTTAAGGAATCCATTCAATCAATAACCTAGGTAATTATTTACACTTCAATTGTGATGGTATCTTGTTTATGACATTGCTGAAATTTACACTGTGACAAATTGAAAGACTTCAGCATTTGCAACAAAGACAAAGTATAGAAAAACCTGTATCACTATACCTACACATTTCATTGAATGCAGTAGAAACTTATACTTTCAGCATACAGTAGATCCGTTGTGTAGGTTCCTGACAATTACACAATATGTACTGATACAATTAATTTCTTTTGAGCAACTATTGTGTATGTTTGGGCAAATGTAGTAATAGCTAGACTGTCCAAAACAAAAATTAAACATTGTTCTATGCAGTTATTGCATAGGTGCATTAAGTTCAATTAAATTATATAAACAAAGGGTAACAATATAGCTTAAATAAAAAAATAATCAAATTAAGTTATCAATATATCAAATATCACCATGACTGTTTATTGAGAGATCAAGAGAATGAGGTTTAATAGTCGAGCAGCTGCTCACCAGCCAAACAGCTGCCCTGTGAATCCTAAGCTCTGTCTGAAGTGGAGTAAAGAGCGACACCACTGGAGAGTAGAAATCTGTGATGTGGAATGATGAATCAAACTATACCATGTGGAGCTTCTTTGGAGAGGGTTTGGGTGTAGCGAATGCACCAGGGAACCATATCTATTCTCTGCCAACAGTGATTTTGGAGGAGGTGGCCTAAATTTTTGGGGTGTTTTTCATTGAATGTACTTGGCCCTCTTGTACAATGCATGGCAATGTAAATGCGAAAGGGTACAAGGAGATGTATTACCTATGGTAGAGAACCAGTTATGGGATGACAATGCTCAATGACATAAGGGAGATCTATGAGGGAATGATTGTGGACAATAAGATTCCTGAAATGGACTGGGCTACTCAAAAGTCTTTACTTGAACTCCATTGAAGACTTATGAAAGGAATTAGAAGGTAGACTTCTCTCTAGGCTCCGATATCCTATATTAGGAATTGCTCTTCAGCTTTTCAGGAAGAATGGGGCTACCATTCCTCCAAAGATATTCAGGTACTTGGTGGAAAGTTTCTCCGACACAGTCACGGCTGTGTAAAGGCTGAAGGCAGACTCAAGTCATACCAATGTCCACTACTGGTCATTGTGTCAAAGGGAAAGAGTGACGATGGTTAGGGGTAGGCGACTGGACTTTTTTGATAACATAGTGTATATAAAGGCTATTCACTTTAATATCCCAAATTATTTTCCAATTTTCAGTACCTGTTTTAATAATCGGAATTTTGTTTCTATATTTACAACCCAAATTCTCTTTTATCCATTCATTCTTACCCTTGTAATTTCTTTTAAAGCCAACTTTACTATTTTCCTTTTTGTTTTTTCACATTCTTCATGAAACAATGTAATATATTATTGCCACCGAATTTTCCCAATGTATCAGACATCCTTTACAACTGTTTCTTATTGTTTCTACAAATCTTTGATTCCAACTATTTATATATCATCTAAATATATTTAACTTACTTTAGACTAAAATTATTTTTTGGTCAAAACAAAAACAAAAAAAGAAGATTAAACTAAATTAAATTAAAATTTATAAATTTTCCTTATTCCAAAGCATATACTTTCTAAATTTTTCTTCTTTTTAATCTTGTAACCCCCCCCCCCCCCTCCAAGTACTTTATCTTTTCTAATTGGCGTATGATCTGATCTCAGAATTGATAAAATCTGAAAAACATTTTTTTTTTTTTTGAAGAATATGTTATGTGTGAAACACAAAAAAAATAAACCTCCCCCCCCCCCACCGATTCCCAAAAATAATGCAATTTCCCACCCTACCTCCCTCCCAATTCCCATTAAGTAATTCCAAATTACAATGTTTTCATTAGCCCATTCATTTAATTTTATATCATCTGTTTTTAATTTTATGTTTAGAATTCCTTTCGAGCTAGTCCCTTGAAGAGCGTCTTAAGCGAGTTTTACTGTACTTTTTTATTTTCCATAATTTTTTTTTTATTATTGTATCTATTTCAGTTATATGTTTATTGTCATTAGTTTCTAAAATTTTCAACTCCTAGATTTTTGTTCAACCTTTTCCAAGGTACAATTTCTTTTTTTTATATATATCCTTGTCATTTCTTCGGTAACAGTTTATTTTTACAAAGTTTACTTCACATTTTTTTAATGTTTAGAATTCTTTATTTCCTTATCTCTACTCCTTTTTCATTTATTTTGAGGTTTTCATGCTTATCCTTTTCTATTATCTTATCTAAGTTCAAAATTGAAAATTTACATTTATCACATCATGTTTGCCCTTCTTAAATTCTTCTCTCACAATTTCTACTAATTTTATTGTTTCTTTTCTTTCCTCTGCAAGATCACTTCAATATATATGTTTGTATCTTTTAGATTTTTTTCTATTCTTTAATATTAACTGATTTTCCTGTCAATCAATAAATTGTACTCTAATCAGCTTGCTTTCTTCTTTTTTTAAGTCCTATATTTAGGTTAAGTATTAAAAGTACATTCATTTGAAATTTTGTCAGAGTATAACAAGTCATGTCAGAAATGAACAGAATCTTGTCTTGCTTTGATGCTATTGATAGTGTGTGGAATAAATATACATCCAAATACATGCTCATTCTAAATTTCCAATTCTAAGTTTCTGAAGATCAAATAATTTCATTGACAAAGCCAAGTTAACTAACAGTCAGTTTTTCCAAATAGTCTTAAGCTAATCCTGGATTAAGTCCAACTGAAATCAATCGAGTTACGATCATGGGGTAATACTTAATTTTATGTTGAGAATTCCTAATAATCCTATTCTCTTCTAATTCATTACAATGTGAATTGATTCCAAATTTCCCATCCCAATATTAAAATCACCTATTTTTTTCCTAAATATTCAAATATAATTGTTTGTATATCACCAATTAACCTTTATAAAGTTTTATTGTATATTGCTACTATGAAATATTTTTCTTCATCGAAAAATTAGTTTAGATGCAAAACTATCTTCTACTACTCCTCTTTAGGATATAATAATTTCTTTTTATTTGTTTCCATTCGAAACGAACATCTCCAACTGATTCTTCCCTTCATTGTTTATTTAGTTGCATTTCGAACCAATTATACACCGACTGTTCAATTGAAAGTGGACACCTGCCGTAGTGGAACAACCATGTAAATTCAGGCAATAATTTTAATATATTCGTTATAAAACAGCAAAATCATGTATAGTTGGAGTCATTTGGTGTCTAGCCATGTGCTGAAGTAAAATGCCACCATCAAAGCAGCTGAGCTATTTTCAACATGGAGTAGTCATGGACTGCCACATTACTGGAAAGAGTGTGCGAGCCATAGGAGCGATGCAGAACTTGCCAAAGTCGACCATGGGTGCTATTATTACGAACTGGAAATGTGAAGGAGTGGAAACACGTCATGGAGGTGGCCGAGCCCACATGCTGACCAATAGAGACCTGAGGGCTCTGACGCGGTTGGTAATGCAGAACAGGGCTGTTCCAGTGGAATAACAGCGACAGGACTTTCAGCAGGCAACAGGAACAACTGTCAGTACATGAGGATTCGTTGGGAGCTCCATAACACGGGCTAATTGATCGGAGGGCTGCATTCAATCCTAACATCACCCCTATAAAAGCCCAGCGTCATGTGACCTGGAGTAAAGAGTGACGGTCGAGGTCGATGGACCGCTGGAAGAACATTATATGAAGCGACAAATCACGCTTCACACTCTACCGATCGGATTGATGCACCTGGGTGTGGCATTTGGCAAACGAGCAGCTGCTACCTGAGTGTGTCATTTGAATAGTGAAGTTTGGCGGTGGTGGTGTGATGGTGTGGTCGTGTTTCTCCAGGTTTGGACTTGGTCTGTTGGTTGTGATTGAGGGAAACATGACATCCACACAGTATCTGGACATTCTAGAAAATTCCATCTTCCTACGTTGTGGTTGCAGTTTGAAGGACCATTCGTGTTCTAATGCGCCGTGCCGTGAGGCCCGTGTTGTCAGCGCCTGGTTACCAGGGAATAATGTTCAGGAACTTAAGTGGCCCGTTCAGAGTACACACCTCAACCTTACTGAACATCTTTGGGATGAATTGGACTGCCGTATTCGTACATGTCCGATGCGACCGCAAACACGCATCCAACCTGTGCAGGGTTTGAAGGAGGAGTGCACAAAATTACCAGTTGCTTGCTATCAGAAACTTGTGCAGAGCTTGCCACGGCATATGGATGCTGTGCTTAGGGCAAAAGGCCACAGTACGCGCTATTAGACACGCTGTGTAAAGTGTCTGTTCCATAGCACAGGTGTCCACTTTCAATTAAACAGTCGCTTGTGTACTGTGTAGCCATTTGCTTTTAATGTCTTATGTACACCATGTCTCTAATGAAATAATCAGTTCATAAGATGTAATCATCTCTTAAATTTCTGATTTCTTTCTATTACCTTATCTATTAACGTTAAAGAATTGTACAACAGACAGATGTGCACGGAATCACAGGAGATCAGACTCCCGGCATTTTGTGATTAAGTTGATGTCTTAAGTTGTGACTAAGATAAGCGACTAAGTTGAGGTTGGTTGATCAGCCCAACTCTGATCCATCCTTAACCCCTAGACTAAAAACTCCTTACCTATTAAGTAGAAGGCTAGGTATACCCAAGGGCCCATCTGGAGGAGAATTAAGCATCCCCCTCCTCTGCCGGGATAGAATCTGGCTCTTCCAGGCTGCAATCAAGTGCATTGACCACTTAACTACTGGAACCATGACCAGGCTACAATTTGTAGAAATTTTTGCTGAAAATTTTTTGGCATAACAAATACAGTAAAACTCGCTAAAGACGCTCTTTCGAGCTGGTCCCTTGAATGTCTTAAGCGAGTTTTATTTTCCATGGTTTTTCTTTTATTATTTTATCTATTTCAGTTACATTTTTATTGTCATCAGATACTAAAATTTTCAATTCTAGATTTTTTTACAATTTCCTTAGGTGACAGTTTATTTCTACAAAGTTCACTTCATATTTTTTTAATGGTTAGAATCCTTTATTTCCTTATCTCTACTCTTTTCTCATTTATTTTGAGGTTTTCATGCTTATCCTTTTCTATTCTTTTATCTAAATTCAAAATTGACAATTTACATTTATCCCATCACGTTTGTCCTTCTTAAATTCTTCTTTCATAATATCTACTAATTTTATTGTTTATTTTGTTTCCTCTGCAAAATCACTTCAAAAAATATATTTGTATCTTTTCGATTTTTTCTATTCTTTAATATCATTTGTTTTTCCCGTCAATCAATAAATTTTACTCTAATCAGTTTGCTTTCTTCTTTTTTAAGTCCTAAGTTCATGCCAAGTATTAAAAGTATATTCATTTGAATTTTGTCAGAGATGGTTTGATCCTATTGATAGTGTGTGGAATAAATATACATCCAAATACATGCACATTCCAAATTTGCAATTTTAAGTTTCTGAAGATTAAATAATGTCATTAATCAAAGCCAAGTTCACTAACTGCCAGTTTCTCCAAATAGTCTTAAGCTAATCCTGGATTAAGTCCAATTGAAATCAAAAGGGATACGACATCAGCTAATACTAACACTATTTGGAGAAACTGGCCGTAAAACGCTATTCTACTAATACACTGTCTGACTTAGAAATTTCCACACCCATGAGGAACCAATAGATTGGCATGAAGATTATGCAAGAATGCAAAGCATTAAATGATTAGTGCAAGAGATAAATTGGCAATCATAGACAATTGAAGTCATGTGTTGCTACATGTAATGCAGCACAAAGTAATGGAATATTAATGTTTTACAGCAGAACCAAGGATCAAAGACATTTTGTAAATCTCATTGTAAACATCCCACATCTAATAACCTCTTCCTTAACCACATCATTTAATTCTCAATATTTCAATTCCTTTAGCAGGAATCTTTTTCACGGAGACTACAGAAAAATGTAGAGAAACTAACATTTTCTCTAACATTTAAAAAACAGAATTCTAATCATAAACAATCATGGTACAAACTTTCTTGAATAACAATCACAGCCTTTCCTTAACAACAAAATACATTTATACAACATATAGCAAACACAGACTTTCTTTAACAATAAAAAAAATTCATACTACATATAACAAAATAAATTCATCTTAAAACATCTAACAATCACAGCCTTTCCTTAACAACAAAATAAATTTATACTACATATAACAAAATAAATTCATCTTAAAACAATCCCAAAAATCAATAACCTTTACTAAATTCATATAGAAAACAATTTATTTCAATTCCAATTTTTGTTTCAAAATTTTATTATTCTTTATAATTTTTTCAAAAAAACTGAATGAAATTGGATTCATTTTAAGTGCTTTAATTTTGTTAATACAATCTGTCAGATTGATAAAACCCGATTCCAAAATGAATCTTTCTGATTCATCTTGGGATACATATATAATATCAATAATTGGATCCGGATTATGTGCCAAATTTATTGAGTGAAATGCCCAATCTGACAGCTCTGGATGATTGTCTCTACAAGCATTAGTATGCTCCGTTAACCGTTCCTTAAATGATCTTCCAGAACTTCCAATATATAACCCCCCACAGTCTCTACATTTCAATGTATAAATTACTCCCATTTTGTGCAATCTGTTGATTTTTTCCTGCCTTCTTTTTTTGAAAAATAAGTTTCCCTTATAAAATACTATTTTAATTTTGTTTTCTTCCAAAACATTTTTTACATATTTATCAATTTCAAAACCAATAAGAAGCCTAATTAATTTCTAATTTGTGACATTATTACTGCTTAAATGCTCTACTTTCTTGATTTTCCTTGTGCGAAAAAATCTATCAATACATGATTTAACAGAACCTCTTGGATAGCCATTCATTTTCAATTAATTCCAAAGGAATTGAAATATTGAGAATTAAATGATGTGGTTAAGGAAGAAGAGGTTATTATGAATTATTTATATTTATAAGGAAGATGAATTTTGGATTTTCATTTATCCTACATCTATGTTAAGAAGTTTCTTTGAGTCTGCAAGTTATAGTTCTTGTACATTAGGATGCCAGAGTAGTTGGACATATTTGGCAACAGTGAAGGGACACCAATTGATTTAAGGGGATTTGGCAGATTTAGACAGTAATAGATGGGCATCAAAAAATTCCTACCACCAGATCATTTAACACACTGTGATAGTCAATATGAACATTCCCACTCAAATTAAGCTATGCGAACACCATCCGATTTTGCACCAACTTAGTCGGCGAACTTTTGTCAGCAGTGAACACTATCCAACTTCCAAATGAAGTCGGCTGTGATAGCAGCAATCCCATAATGCAATGCGTTTCCCCCAGCAGCTGTGGAAAATCCAAAAAAATCGAGGTTTTGAAACCTCTCTGATAAATTACAATTACTGCATTTCAGTATAATCTTTATTTATGCATGAAAGAAACTCGCACTACTCTGATATTCATTGTGTAATCGCTTGTCTTCAACTCGAATTGGTGAACATCGTTTTAGACACCATTTCTTTCCAAGGGCTTGACATCATGACCAACTTGTTCCAACGCTGCCCTGTGATTGGTAATTCCGACCAACTTTTAGTTAGCCAACTAGTGTTGGTTGTGCAGCAAAAAACATTGTATGAATCAGAGACAGTTCCTGGTCCTAGTAATTACTGACTTAATGTAATATTCCTTTGATAGTAGACATCGAAATGCATAGCTGGAACATCATAGTAAAGCTTTGTGGTGCTTCTTTCTTATTAATGATAATCATTAAATCTATGTCTCTCAATTGTCAAACTGTCAAAGAAAATATCTTGAAACAGCACATTGGTTACCAACTAAGAAATCTTGAGTGGGTTGCCAACAGATACGATACAGGCAATGGGTGTACTGTCAGTTTATGTTATTGCCATTTCAGAATGGTAGCAAGTCTATTTTGCAGCAAAATAATGGTAGGTCACGAATGCTAAATTCTCATTAAAATATGATGAAAGTTTAAGAATTTCTTAGTACATGAAAAATATCTTATTATAACTTCATGCTTCCTATTGGTATCACAATTATGAAAAAATACATAGATTAATCAGAAAAAAAGTTCACATAAAACCAAAGACAGGAAACTGACAATGAAAGTATCACTAATTTTTACTTTAATTGACTACTTTTCATCATTCACATAGATGATTCAGAAATAGCCATGACTTCTAATAAGTTTGTTCATCCTGGATTCATAGTAAGAATGTTCCTTCTGTTATAATTTATCAAACTGATTTTTTTTTTTTTCCTTTTTTAAATGTAAATTTTTTAAAAAAAAACCCTATTTCTAAACCCTTTCTTATTTGAAACTTTTTCAACTGAAAATTTTCATTGTACCATTGATGTTAATCTTTTTTGCTGTTTATAACTGGTAAGTATCGGTGTAACAATGAAAGGGTTAGGAGAAATTCTAAAGTTACCCTTTCCCTTCCATTACACTCGAAAATAAAAGAAATTTACTATTTTGAATTTTTTTTTAAAAACACATTGCTTTTTTAAGTCTCTTCTCAACTCGAAACAACAGTTGTTTTTCCTGGTTAAATCATTAAGCCCAACATATCACCTCCCATTACAATTTCTGGGAATATCTCAGTTTTATAAAGAATTAATGGATCCACAGAATTATTACTATTTATTAACTACATTTTTAAAGAATTTGGGGCATATAAAACAGTATGCTTGTACATGTCTATATAGTATGTTTGTGTATGTCTTCCACATTCTTGAACTTATTGAATTATATGCACACAAGTTATAGAACTATTTAATAACAAGGGATGGTCTAAATGTATTGAACACATTTTTCATTCAGGTCTTTAGTGAAACGTTTCCTAATGGAAATGCCAAGATTATGAAAGAAAAACATTTGAAATCAAATAATGATTTTTCATGAAAACGAAATTTCTCAATCTTATAATTTGTCTCTTATCATTAAAGGTCTTTTGCGCCAAGCAGTTATCAGGCTGAGTTTTTCATTCTGAACTGGTTACTGTATTTTATTATTTGCTTTTGTGGGATTTCACTTCTGGGAGCGAGAGACAAATCCATAACCTTTTGAACTTTTCTGGGCTTATCATCGAGTGGAAATCTGGCTGAAGAATCATTCAAGGAAAAACAGCTGTCCCAGATTATAACCCAAGGCGTGAATATTAAATTAATGTATATTCTTTCATTTCTGCTTTTGATATTACATTTCGTACATGTTCAATCATTTATTCTTTTTTTTTTGAAAATTTTAATTAACCACAATAAAAAAAAAAATTCAGAAATATTTTAGGGTTACACTACAAAGCTTTTCTTAGATTCTATTTCTTTTAACATCAAATTCTAATACCAAATGAAGAAGTCAGTATCTAAATCAATCAATATTACTAAAATCTTTTATTTCCAGCGCAATTTTCTGTGAGAATGGAAAATAGAAATAATTTTTACAATGAAACATCTGCGACCTGAATCGAGCCTGCAACCTTCTGATCCGAAGTCAGACGTCTTATCCAATAGGCCATAGGGACAACTCTCTTCATATTGTTTTTTGACTTGTATCTCCTTTCCCTTCCCCCATCAATAAGGAATGTATTCAACCTTTTTTTTGCATCTCAAGATTGTTTATCTATCTCCCATCCGTCAGTTTATTTGTAATTCGAAACTGACAATTAGAACTATAATTGCCGAAACGTTGCTATATTTTAAATATTCTTACTTAACCAAATTCTATATGATATTGAAAAGTAAGTGCGTGTACAGGCAGATGTTGGAGTGAAGAAAACAGAGTCAAGAAAGAAAAAAGCACTCTTCTTTTGAGGTGGAATACAGAAAAAATCACTATTTGTTACTGAAAAGCCATCAATATTTGTAACTCAAATGCCACTGAAAAGTGACAATTACAATTAAAATGAGAGTCAAAAAAGAAAGAAGCAGTATACTTAGATAGAATACTGAAATATCACTATTTGTAACTCAGAAACCATCAATATTTGGAACACAAAAGCCACTGAAAAGTGACAATTAGAATAAAAAAGAGAATCAAGAAAGAAATCTATAGGTAGAATGCTGCTCAGAAGTTAGACATCTTAGCCATTAGACCACAAGGCCTACATTCTAATCTCTATAAAAAAATAAAAATATATCGTAGATATATGATTTACACGCTGGTTCTAAAGGAAGTCGTAGATTGAGAGAATATAAACAACAAAAATTAAATTAAAAAATTTTAGTTTTAAATTCAAATAACTCATAGTAACTCCTTCCAAACTTACAAAACATCTTTAATCTTCAATATTTCGATTTCTTCAGCAGAAATCTTCTTCATTGGAAAAACTACAGAAATCTAGAGAAAATCTAACGTTTCCTCTAACATTTAAAACAGATTTCTAAGCATGAACAATCATGTAGTCATTCATGGTACAAACTTTCTTGAATAACAAAAGAAATTCATACAACATATAATAATCACAAACTTTCTTTCTTGAATAATGAAAGAAAGAAATGATGGGAGGTTACCTTTCTTAGACACGTTGTTAATAAACAGTAATAATATAATCAGTTATGAATATTATCAAAAGCCTTACCAAAGTAATCATATGTTAAATTTTGAGTCAAATCACAAAGTATCCACTAAGAAAGAAATAATTTTCAATAATCTAAAAAGGATAACTGCTTACACTGAAGACAAAGCTTATGGAAAGGGAAAATTAATAGTTTAAAGGAAAAATTGGAAATGAATGGCTATCCAAGAGAATTTGTTAGATCAAGTATTGATAAATTTTTTCGGAAAAGGAAAATTAAGAAAGTAGAGGAAATAAACAGTAATAAAGTCACAAATTACAAATTAATTCGATTTCCTATTGGTTTTGTTATTGATAGTTATCTAAAAAACATTTTGGAAGAAAACAAAATTAAAATAGTATTTTATAAGGGAAACGTGTTATTCAAAAAAAGAAGGCAAGAAAAAATCAACAAATTGTACAAAATGGGAGTAATTTATACATTGGAATGTAGGGACTGTGGGGGATTATATATTGGAAGTTCCGGAAGATCATTTAAAGAACGGTTAACGGAACACACTAATGCTTGTAGAGACAAGAAACCAGAACTATCAGATTGGGCATTTCACGCAATAAATTTGGCACATAATCCGGATCCAATTATTGACATTATATACGTATCCCAAGATGAATCGGAAAGATTCATGTTGGAATCGGGCTTTATTAATCTGACAAATTGTTTTAACAAAATTAAAGCACTTAAAATGAATCCCATTTCGTTCATTTTTTTTGAAAAAATTATAAAAATAATTAATTTTTGAAACAAAATTGAAATTGACATAAATTGTTTCTATAAGAAATAGTAAAAATATTATTTGTTTAAGAATCTATTGTATGAATTTTTGTTATTCAAGAAAGAAAGTTTGTGATTGTTATATGATGTATGAATTTTTTGTTATTCAAGAAAGAAAGTTTGTGATTATTATATGTTGTATGAATTTCTTTTGTTATTCAAGAAAGTTTGTACCATGAATGACTACATGATTGTTCATGCTTAGAATTCTGTTTTAAATGTTAGAGGAAACGTTAGATTTTCTCTACATTTCTGTAGTTTTTCCAATGAAGAAGATTTCTGCTGAAGAAATCGAAATATTGAAGATTAAAGATGTTTTGTAAGTTTGGAAGGAGTTACTATGAATTATTTGGATTTATATACTAAAGAAGAATTTTTGATTTTCATTAATTTTAGTTTTAGTTTTCTTGATTTAATGTGTGTGTGAGTGTGTGTTTTTTTTAACAAATAAAAAGTTGCTTTCTGTTAGATAAGCGAGGCTTCCGGAGTGAAGCGACGGGTAGCCGACTAGTATTACAAAAATATCTAGTCAGCAACAAAATCTTGATTATTATTTTTAAATCAATTGAGTATTTAAATTCTTTAAAGGCATAGAAAATTGTTAAACATAAAATTCAGTTTTAACTTATCATAAAGTCTTTATCTTAATTAAATAGGAAAAAAAAATTAAAATATCAGAAATGTAGTTGTCGTTTTTATTAATTATTTTGATGAACTTTCCTTTCCTATTGATTAAATTAAAAAAAAACAACTTTTAAAATCACTTAAAATAGTATTTCCACACACACAGAAAGAAGCTTTTTAAAAATATTTTTAATTTTTTTTTTTAATAAAAATCACATTTTAATGATGTTAATGACTTACTTAAATGTCTAATTACAACAACCTTTTTTCCCCAATTTTTTACATTAATACTACATTTAATTATAATGTCTAACGTGACACAAGTCATACAGCTTTTCCTAACAAACCTGAAAACTTAAAAGCCTTGTTTGTCTAGACATGATCAAACTTGCAAGTTCATTTATTGGTTATGGACATTCCCTGGCCTATTTTGTTTTTACAAAATTACATCTATATTTCAACTGTTTCTGTGTCTGATCTAATATGATCACAATATCTGAACAACTAAATCAGTTATTTACTGAAAAGTTTTTGACAAAACCCACAGTAAAAAGGCTTTTTATGATTCTAATATAATTGAATATTTAAATGCTTATATGAGAAAACATTCTACACATAAAAGCATTTCTCACAATACAATAACTGACGTTTATTCGTGTGATTCTGAAAAAAAAAGACCAACAAACAACAAATACAATATTAATCACCTAAATGTCCTTTAATATGACGTTTTAAATTACTTCCATTAGAAAAGCTTTTTTGACAAAACTCACATTTAAATGGCTTTTCACCTGTATGTGATCTAATGTGGGTTGTTAAATTGGCTGCTTGAGAAAAGCTTTTTTCACAAAATTCACATTTATATGGCTTTTCATCAGTATGTGAACTCATATGTCTTGTTAAATTGCCTCCTGCAGAAAATGTTTTTTCACAAAATTCACATTTAAATGGCTTTTCACCAGTATGTGATCTCATGTGGGTTGTGAAATAGCCTGCGTCAGAAAAGCTTTTTCCACAAAATTCACATTTAAAAGGCTTTTCACCTGTATGCGATCTAATGTGGGTTGTTAAACTGCCTGCTTGAGAAAAGCTTTTTTCACAAAACTCACAATTAAATGGCCTTTCACTTGTATGTGATCTAATGTGGGCTGTTAAGTGGTGTTTTACAGAAAACCTTTTTTCACAAAACTCACAATTAAATGGCTTCTCACCTGTATGTGATCTAATGTGCCTTCTTAAACTACCTGATTGAGAAAAGCTTCTTTCACAAAACTCACATTTAAATGGTCTCTCAATACTTTTCGACGACATATCTGAGCTTAGCTGACTGATGGTTTACAATAATCTGCTTAATATCGATGTATCGCTTACTCAACAGTTCGAAAACACAAGAACTCAGCACTCTAATGAATTGATGATAGAACTGAAGAACTGCAGGCTAATAATTTTAAAGTATAAAACTATATATTCAGAAAAACATATCTTCTTGTTGGGCTTTGGAAGCAAATGGTCCAGGTAAAACCTGCAATTCCTATGCCAGCTCTTTTCAAAAAAACCTTCAAACATTAATAATTTCCAAAACGCCTTGGCTGCGTCTATGAATCACGTGATCTGTATTTTTAAGACTTCCGGTTTGGGGTCACGTGACTTTGACTTCCGGTTAGTGGCCATGTCTTCTATCCGATTCATGTAAAACGTGAGGCTTGAGCATAGATTAAATAAGAATTATTCTTATTTAATCTATGGGCTTGTGTGGCCATTTTGATATATTCTTCAACTGTAGAGGTTGCCTGGAGTCGTTGTATAATATAATTAATTTGAAATCCATGTTTTTCGATTTCTTCTTAAACAATAATAATATATATCTTTGATTATAGAATGTATAAAGGCAGGAACCTTTTGTGAATAAAAACTCCGTTCCTAATAAAAAAAAAGGAACGTAAATCATCTTTTCATCAATAACATGAACATTTTATTAAGATAATGTTTTCTCCAAACGTAATTCTTACATGAATATATCTGGTTTGTTCTTGTTTTCCATATGGGTATTAATTATCTGTTGAAATCTTTCTGCAATTCATCCTACAGTGTGCAGAAATTGGTATCAACCGCTTTTAAGTAAGTAGTAGACCTACTATAGGTATTCTGATCTCATATAAATACTAAATGAGAACCAAACAAAAAAAATCAAATTTTAAGTCTAATATAAGATACTAATAAAAAGTCTTTAACGTCTTTTCTGGTAGCTGAATGTATGTATAATTTCACTTCCTAACAGAACTTAATTTATAAAATTAAAATTGAAGTTCTAGCCATATTATATTAGCAAAATAAATTTTAAGATATGATATACATAAAAATGGAAATGGTTCCTATAATTTTTTAGAGGTAAAAATATCGACGAGATACATTTGAATATGTATTGAAGCTTGGATTTAACTAAAGCATATACATTAATTTGAGTTAAAGTAAGATACCTTATTAACATGATTAATTACTATAAGTATTTTAATATATAAACTAAACATAATCCTACTTTTTAAAGACAACATTTTCTTGGGATTATTTTATTGAAGTTTAGCAACCTCTGTATCTTTAATTGTGCTAGATCCTTATTATCCTTCAGCTGATAATGTTTCACAAATGCTTCTTGTAACTTTAGGGTCATCATCAGATCAATGGTTGACAGTTTCTGCAATTAGCTGTCTTCCAAATGAGGGTGAAAGTATATGATTCATTGTTTTCAGTGCTTAAACTGTAAGTCAATCAGCTTTCACATTTTATATTTAGATCAAAATATTTCAGCAATAATCTTTGATTAGACTAAGATGAGTCGTCCTTTAATTTCATGTTTTGAATCCAGCACTTAACAATTTTTCCGTAATCTTCATTCTTTAATAAATCCAATTTCAGTGTTTTGTTTTTGGAATTTGTTAAATGTATTTATCTATCTCCTTATTTAAATTTTGTTAGTTTAGTTCTTTATAAATATTTGGATAAAAGTATTTCTAACAAAACAAATTTGAGTTTGTTATTTTTTTTTTTTTGTATGTCCTTGTAACATTAATTTATTTAAATTTTGTGTTTTTGTAGTTTGTGCATATTTGTATATATACTTACTTCCAAAAGTAAAGCACGGAGAGGAAAAATGTTAATTCCATAAGCCAATGTGAATTAAAGAAGCTCACATTTGCTGCAAAGATAGAAGGAAGTATGCAAATTATATAGGTAACAGCCAATCACCTGTTTCGCATCGAGAATATGCAAAACAGGCAGTCGTATAAGAAGCCTTCATTGTGAAGGGTTACAGGAGTTGCATGTAAGTGCTGATGAAAGGTGTGCACCCGGTCTTGCAAGGGTTACGACCCCCGCGGAAGATCGATATATTGCTGTTGTAGCCAAGAGGTATCGAACATGGACCTCCACACGTATGACATCTATGGTTGTAGCAGCCATTCGTAAGACGATATCTGCCACTACTGTTCATCGAAGGCTACACATGAATGGTGTGTAGGCCCGGGTACCACGAGTTTGTGTTCCTTTATCGTCCAATCTAGAGGGGCACAATTACAGTGGTTCCGCCAGCATGGGAATTGGACTATGATTGGGGTAACGTTATGTTCACAGATGAGTCCAGATTTGCCCTACAATCCGATAATAAGCGTGTAAGGGTCTGGAGCCAGCAAGGCACACGCAATCGGCCCCAGAACATAACCGAACATCACGCTTTCCGCGATGGAAGCATCATGGTCTGGGCAGGGAATTCATTGGGATATCGCACCGACCTGCACATCTACAGGCGAGGTTCTGTGACGGCTGTACGGTATCGAGATGAAGTCCTAGACCCTATTATGCAACTGTACACTGCAGCAGTTGGCCCTTCTTTTGTTTTAATGGACGTTTATGCGCTTCCCCATTGAGCTGCCATCGTTTACTTCTTTCTGGAGAGTGAGGGGATTGCGCGTATGGAGTGGCCAGCTTACTCGCCGGACCTTAATCCAATTGAAAATCTATGGGATGCCCTAGGCCGTGCTTTATGTTGAAATCTCCCATCTCCAGAGATTTAGAAACTGCCCTATAGGAGGAATGGTGATTACTGGACTCTGTGGTGGTTGATCACCTCGTAACAAGCATGATCACATGCTGTAAACTTTGTATACAGGTGACTGGCGCTCACATACCCTATTAATATTTATTTTTATTGTTTTGAATTTAAACATCATTTTGTTAATGAGGCAAATATGACGTCATTTTATTCTTAACGAAAATTCAATATTTTGTTTATCTCTGTATGTAATTCTTTGTTTTGTTTCATGAATAAACATGAGCTACTTACTTGCAGCATTTCATGTCAATCAAAGCAGTACTTGTCCATTTTTTCAGATTTTACTGCTCCGTGCTTAACTTTTGGAAGTGAGTGTAAACAATTCATAGAAGAATGAGACAAAAATAATTATCTTTATATTTTATTGTTTATATATTTTACATGATAGTTAGTCGTTCCACTGACCTGTGTATAATGCAACTAAGATTATTATCCCCTTTTTTGTTTCTTCCTCGTACATTAAAAATTTCAAATGTATTAGATAACTTTAATTATAATTTTGTAGTTTATTCATTTTTTAACTTTGTAGCAATGAAGTGTTTTCAGCAATATACAGAATAATTAACTTCTATGAAATTATTTACAATGGACAAGTATGTTGAAAAAATTGTAAATAATACAAAAATAATCGAAATAAATTCAATAATCACTTAACCTTGATTATTGCTTCATTAACGTGTCATTTTAGTTATATTCAGAGGTATTTACATAGTTTTGAAAATTCTTACATATTAATATTTTCTACCTCATAAATCCACTTCCTCATTAGTGGAGGAAGGGCAACAGAAATTTTAGTTTTTGGATAATGGATCTATCTTTTGTACAGAACAAGGTGCAGTACTTGTAATTTTTTTTTCAGTTCTCTATTATAGTTAATTATTTATTTTCTCATGTTTATCCTTCATATTCCTTTGTATTATTAATATGATAAAATTTGTAATAAAAATTTGCCAATAAAGATAGATTTTTAATTTACAATCTTGTGTAGTGAATCTTGTAACTTCATTACTCTTGACAGTGGTAATATAATCTCATAATGGTTGAAAGAATTATTCTGAAAAATCGCAAAATTGAAATAAAAAAGGCTGTATTTATCATGTTACATTAATAATGATGGAATCTGATAAAAGTGGCCCATAAAAATTTAATTTGCTAGATTTTGTGATTGTAATATTTCTGTTTTACTAAATGTTTAATAAATAAAGATAACAAATCCTTATAAACCTAAATCTACAGCAATAACACCCAAACCAGAAATAGTTTGTATTTTTACCTTATCACAATCTTGCTGCATGGCTTTGTAACGTTCAAATATGTTTAACAACAAAAGTGCACAGTAATTTCAACTATACATATCATTTTTTATTACATTACTGGCGATATTCATTGCAAAACACAATAAAAGTAGTCATTTTCTGGAAATGTATCTTTACTCTCAGCATATTCTGAAGTAACTCTACAATATGACATTTCTTTTACACCTGATGTAATCTTAATGATAAACATGTTTTAAGAAAAAGGTAAAATATGACATGAAATGTTAACCTAAGTTATTTTTACCTTATTTCAATTAAGTTGTAATTATATACAGTGCAACTTGGATAATTCGAACGTCTTTAATTCGAAATCGTGGTTAATTCAAAGATTTCTTTTGGTCCCTTGAATTTCTTATTAAATCAATGTTAAAAAATCGTGGATAATTCGAAGTTCAACTTCCTTAATTCGAAGTTTTTTATAAAAAATTTTGAACCATAACGACTTTTCGGCGTTTCATCGTTAAGAAATTCGACACGTGACAACTGAAATCTCCTACCCGCCAGTGTTCGACACAGCGTTCGACGCCATTCGAGCTTCCTGCTGTCAGTGTCACCATGTCTTTCAGTAAACCACGCGTGTACAAGAATTTAACGTTCGCTGAAAAGGTCGTCGTCATTCGCGAGGTGGAAAAGAGTGTGAAGAAAAAATGCCAAATCGCCAACGAGTTCGGGATAGCGCCGAATTTCATGGTACATTGAAGGATAAACCAACGTAAGTGAAGCTGTTTTCCGTTCATTAAACATGCTTGATGATTTTGCTAACCTTAAGCGTCTGAATTCTACAAAACAATCAGACATTGCACAATTTTTTGAAAAACTATAATTTTCTGTATTGAATGTAATATCTACTGTAGCTTACGTAATATAAATCTTATTTTGTTTACATACATATAGTGTTTAAGTCTTTCATACCATGATCTTTCGCAATAAATATTTACTTATTGACAGAATAATCTTTTCAAGCATTCAGTGGACCTGAAATTAAAGTTGAAAGATATAACTTGTTTAATTCGAAGTCTTGGATAATTCAAAGTTTTGTAGTGGTCCCTTCAGCTTCGAATTATCCAAGTTGCACTGTATTTTAAAAAAGTTATTACTAGTGCTTAGTTAGTTTCATTGTGTTAAATCTGAATTTGCGATTAATATTACTTTAGTTTGTAATTTCAGTTATACTACTGTCAATAGTTGACTAGCATTTGGTTAAAAATAAAAATCAGAATATTTAATTGTTTTACTACATGATCTCATTTGAATGCAGTACTTCTCAACTTTCATTCTTACTGGTATATTAACAAGTACTCCTTATGAATTTCTTAATAATAACCTTAAATGCATTGAATTTCCTTCCTTCAGTTGCATGTCTTTTTATTGCTATAATCATAAATTTGAATGAGAATTTGGCGTATGAAGTTTAAAGCCAAAAATGACATTAGCCTTAAATAATCATATATTATTTCTCAACCATTGTACCATTACATCTTAGAATATATCTATAGTAAACATTTACAACAATGGATGAGACCAGATTATTCACAAGTGACATCCTGGAACAGCTGTTTCACGCTCGTTGGCGATCATCAGCCAGGAGAAGTCACAGTAAATAACAAGGTCTCCGTACTGAGGCTAGTATGAACAATAATCGCTAACACATGGATTTTCTCACTGGTTTTTTTTCATTGGTGAGTTTTTGATTGTGTATTTTTTCCTTTGAGGCACCACTTCGCTTCTGATGTATAGTAAACATTTACCTTCATAAAAAGTTGTAATGACCACTAAAATCATTAGATGGAGTGCTCAGAAGCCAATCAGTGTAAGTCAATAAACCAAAAAATGAAATAGGTTTTTTAAAATTACTTACCAAACAATAACGTTTGTAAATTTGAAGAATGAATTTTTAATTGAATGATAACATAACTCTACACTTGGAGGAGTGATTTGCGCACTTTGTCAACCAAAAGTATAAACATTAGAGTATGACTTACAGAAAAAATTCCAATTTGAAAAAAAATGACATACACCGATTGGCTTCTGAGCACTCCATATAAAGTAATCTAAGCAGTAAAACTGTGATTACATTTTGATTGTTCTACCAAATAAGCTAAATACAGTTAAAATCAGCTTAGATAAATATTTAGGAATATTTATAAATTTTTGAAATACAATTTATTTATCTAATAAATTATGCAGAGGTTTCTTTCAAAGGGTTAATCATAAGTAGTTAAACAAAATTTTTCATATTTCCCTGGCGTTTTTTTAACATTTGGTGAGGCCATGAAGCAAATATGGTTCTGCAGCACTTTATTAATTGCAGTTGCTTTTAGTTTCATATAATTTATCTTCAAAGGGTTGATAGTTGTTCACAAATTCATAATGATTTTAATAGATTTCATTGTAGGCATTGCAATAAAATTTGCAATAATTTTAATCTAAGTACAGAACATGTTGCAGATAGTTCTCATGACAGTTGTCGTTTTAGAATGATTACACCGATGAAGAAAAAGCTCCCGAGTTTAACGGATGTTGTTGATAAACTACATCCACTACTTCATTCATTAAGTTGAAGGGGATAGATTTGGAAGATGATTAAATAATCTACTTAGGGGAAGGAGATGGGGCAGTTCAATGATTACATAATGTATAGTGGAGGAGAAGAAAAAAAAGAGTGAATGATCAGAAGGATGATTACTGCTTGATCTTGAAACAAAAGTGTTTGTTAAAGATACACAAAGAATAATGGATAGTAATCAAAGGAGGAGTTATGAAAAATGAAATGAAGGAGAAATTCTTCAAGGTTTAAGAATTTGATGTGATGTAGGTGCACACTTGCAGGATCACTTTACATCCTTTATAATTAATGATAAGTTTGAAAGAAATACAACTCTAATGATAACATTGAATCACAAATAACATTAGTAGGAAAGGGATTTTTGAAGTAAATTTGCTCATTCAGACTAAGTTCCAATAGTGATTTCCTTCATTTAACAAACTGCAGTACTTTAAGTAAAAAAAAAAAATAATAAATTTGGATGCTGATTTAAAAGAAAGAATAATTAAATGCTTTGTGATAATCATGCAGGTCTTACCCATCAATAAGAAGTCAGCAAATTGATGGGTGGAATCCAGGGGTTGTCGATATCTCTTGGGCAGTTTAAAGTGTAGATTAATGCATAATACATCAATGATTTCAGACTGAATGTGGATAATGAGAGAATGCTTTTACATAACTACAAATGTTTGCAGTCGAAACAAATACATCAACTGATGATGAGGTAAAGAGTAGTTGACAGGTGAATCTGATATAAATTAGTAAATGTGGAAGAGGATTGGCTTCACATAAACTAGAAGTGTGTTTAGACAGGAGATGGGATTTAGTTCAAGTGATTGGTGCTGTAAGACAGTAAATAGGATTTACTGTCTTTTACTGACTTAGAATTTTTCAAAAACTGCAAAGATAAATGATTTCATGTAAATGTTATTATATTTGACTTTAAATACGGAAAGTAAACTTCAACATGAAAAGTGTACAAACTCTTTGATTGGAGATCAGTTGAAACATTGTTTGCAAGCAACTTTAAACTTGAGTGGCTAATTTAAAAGTGCAGCCAAGTTCTGAAACTAAAGTTATCAAAAATAAAACTATAGTTCTTGACATGGCTTATTCCTACCAAAGTTATAATCAAAGAAAGCTGCTGGTTTGATTAGAAACCAAAGGATTTCTAATGAATTATTATTTATCTTTACTTACAAAATTTAACTTTTCTGAGCCTCTTAAATTATAAATTAATATCAAGTAATTTGAATGAACTACTGCACTGTATATATTTAAAAGTCTTCATATTTAGTAACTCTTTATAAGATAATAATTACATAAGCAACAAGCAAATTATGTAACTTGCATTCAAAGCTGCGTCCTTAAAAATTAAATTCAACATAATATGACTTCATTATTTGGTTTTGTTTCTTAACAACTTCAAGGTCCAAACTTCAATTTGGAGAAAAAACTATTATGATTTTTAGTTTGTTAACTTGAAATTAAAATGATTAAAGCAGTCAATGCTATTAAATACATAAAACAACTTAGTATGTACTGTATACGAATCTATGTGATTTCCCAAGGATATTTCAAAGAATTTGTTCACTACAATCAATGTTACTTTTGGAATTGTTTTTTTAGCCTTTATTCCGTTATAATGAAAACTGGTAATTTATAATTGACTTCAATTTTTAATTCTCTTGTATAATAATGCAAACTATTCAAATTATTGATATGGTGAGAATCATCCCTCAAAAATGAAAAACAAAATTAAGGAATTTATTATTTTACTTATTCTTAACCATTTCTCCTGTTTTCAAATGGAAACATTAATCCATGTCATCTGTAAAATGCATTGTTCGTCACATATTCCTTATACTCTGCTAATCTATTTATTCCTTGAAGATGAGGAAGCTTCAGCCTCTTACATCTGTTGTATTACATTAACTTTCACTTTTCTGATACTTCTATAAAAAATATAGCTTTATCCTACACTCAATGAAAACAAGAAAATAATATACACCGTGTACCTGAAATGTGCTACCAAACCTAAAGGTTGTATTGAATCATGCAAAACAATGAATAAATGTCATATAAACATGGGTCTGGAAATGCTTTATTTCCAAGATATCAACGATATGGAGGTATTGGCTTTACAATCGCTCAGTTTACACAAAGTGCTCAAAATGACCTCCACCGGCCTCAATGCACACAACACAATGTCGTTCCATCCACGGTCGAAGATGCCAGGTTTTGTTCGAATTGCGTTGATTACATTTTATGAACGAGTGATGAATGGAACTATATCATGTGGAGCTCCTTTGGGAGAGTTTAGGTGTGGCAAATGCACCAGGGAACAATATCTACCATCATGTGCAGTGCCAACAGTGAAGTTTGGAGGAGGGGTACAAGGACGTATACTGTCAACAGTAGGGAACCACTTCTGTGATGATCATTGCACCTACTATCATGACATAAAGAGAGATCTATGAGGGTATGGTTGTGGACAATAAGATTCCTGAAATGGACTGGGCTACCCAAAGTCCCTACATGAACTCCATTCAACACTTTTGGAAGGAATTAAAGATCATTGTCTCTTGAGGCACCATCAAGAATTGGTCTTGTTACAGATTTTCAGGAAGAATGGACTACAAAGATGTTCAAGCACTTGTGGAAAGTTTCCCCGGCAGAGTCATGGCTATTTAAAGGCGAAAGGCTGACATACCTCATACTAATGTGCAGTACTGGTCCTTGTTTAAAAATGAAAGAATGACAATGGTTAGGGATAGGTGTTCGGAATTTGTTGATAACATAGTGTATAAAAAGGTTATTCACTTTATTATCACAATTTTTTTTTTCCAAATTTCAGTACCTGTTTTAATGCTTGATTTTTTTTTCTATATTTACAATCCAAGTTCTCTTTTTTTCCTTTCATTCTTACCCTTGTAGTAATTTTCTTTTAAAGCCAACTTTACTTTTTTCCTTTTTTTTTCATATTCTTCATAAAACAATGTAATATATTATTGCCACTGAATTCTTCCCATTGTATCAGACATCCCTTACAACTGTTTCTACAAATGTTTAATTCCAACTATTTATATCTTCATCTAAATATATTTAACTTACTTTTAACGTATGTTGTCTTTAGTCCAAACAAAAAAAAAAAGGTTAAATTAAAAATTTTAAATTTTCCTTATTATAAATTATTTACTTTTTACATTTTTCTTTCTTAATTTTAATCTCGCCCCAAATGACTTTTATCTTTTCTAATTGGGGTAATATTTGAAATTAGAGTTGATAAAATCTGAAAACCATTTTTTTAAGACTTCGTTGTTTGTGAAACACAGATTAGTAACTGACATCTCCCATTGATTGCCAATAAAAATTCAATTTCCCACCCTAGCTCCCTCCCAATTCCCATTATGGAATCACAGGAGGTCAGGCTCCCAGCATTTTGTGATTAAGTTGATGTCTTAAGTTGTGACTAAGGTAAGCGACTAAGTTGAAGTCGATTGGTCAGCCTGACTCTCATCCACCCATAAACCCTACACGAAAAACCTCTACCTATTAAGTAGAAGGCTAGGTACACCCAAGGGCCCATCTGGAGGAGAATTAAGCATCCCCCTCCTCTGCTGGGATAGAATCTGGCTCCTCCAGGCTGCAATCAAATGCATTGACCACTCAACTACTGGGACCATGACCAGGCTATAATTTGTAGAAATTCTTGCTGAAAATTTTTTGGCATTACTAATACTTTTTTATTTTTCACAGATTTTTTTGAATTATTGTATCTATTTCAGTTACATTTTTATTTTCATTAATTCTAAAATTTTCAACTCTGTAGAGCTTTGTTCAACCTTTTTCCAAGTTACAATTTCCTTTTTTATATATAAACTTATATATAAGTTTATTTCCGCTAAGTTCACTTCACATTTTTTTAATGGTCAGAATTCTTTATTTCCTTATCTCTACTAAATTTTCTCACTTATTTTGAGGTTTTGATGCTTATCCTTTTCTATTATCTTATCTAAGTTCAAAATTGACAATTTACATTTATCCCATCATGTTTGCCCTTCTTAAATTCTTCTTTTTATAATTTCTACTAATTTTTTTTTTTTGATTTTGTTTCCTCTGCAAAATTACTTCAATATAAATGTTTGTATCTTTTAGATTTTTCTATTCTTTAATACAGTAGGTGCCGCTTAATGTGATCGCGGATAATGTTATCATTCGTTTAATGTTATCGGAATCGCGAAGTCCCGAACCCTTGTATATTTACACATGTTAAAAAAATTGGTTTTTGTAATCAGTGCCTTCTGTTATTGTTATCACCTTCGCATACCATTTTTGAATTTATTTTTTTTTCATTCAGTCAACAAAAATTCCAAACAATAAAAGCAAAGAAAATCCCCAAAAGAGGGTGCCTTTTGTTAGCACGTGCAGGACTTTCGCCGTTGGGCATGTGACAGATGGTGATTTCCGATCTTCCTTGACTTCCGGTTTTAGCATTTTAGCAATGGAAAAAAAAAACCGCAATAATTTAACTGTTACGGACAAAATTGACATTTTGAAACGCTTTGATAATTTACCCAAGATGAGTCAAAGAAAAGCTGCTGCTGAACAAAAAATCTCTCAGCCATTACTCTGTAAAATGATAAAGAATCGCGACGAGATTGAAAATAAAGCGAAGTTGAACGAAAATTTGAACTGTAAGCGAAGACGTACTGGGAAAGATGAAGAAGTCGAATCTGCTTTGAAACTGTGGTTTGCCAATGTTAGGAAAAGGATGCAAGCATAAACGGTCCTTTAATGCGGCAGAAAGCTGAAGATCTTGCTTCTAAAATGGGCAAAGAAACTTTCGTCACAATGGACGGGTGGTTTAATCGCTGGAGAAAAAGAGAGAACATTGTGTTCAAACTTACCCATGGGGAAGAAAAGGATGCTGATTTTCCAGCTGCAAAGAAATGGATTTCCGAGGAAATAATCGCTAATTATTCACCCGACAACATCTACAATGCTTATGAAACCGGACTTTATTTTCGTGCCTTGCCAGAACACATGTATCTGTTCAAAAACGAGAGTGTAAGGGATGCAAGGTTTCAAAAGAACGTATAACTGTATTCTGTTTTGCGAGCATGACTGGAAAGAAGAAGAAACTTTTTGTTATCGGAAAAAACAAAAAGCCAAGATGCTTTAAGGATGTTAAGAAATTGCCTGTTGATTATGCTGCGAATAAAACAGCGTGGATGACAGTTGCTCTATTCAGCGAATGGCTTCTAATGTGGGACAAAGAATTAGATCACAATATCGTCGTACTCATCGATAACTGGTCTGCCCACGATGTAAATGTCATATTAAAGAATATCAAAATCATTTTCTTACCTGCCAACGCTTATCCAACCATGTGACCAAGGGATAATTCGTGCGATGAAAGCGTATTACCGTGGAGAAATGCGCATTAGAGTTTTGGAAAATATGAAAGGTATGGAACAACTGAGTGCAAACGCGTTAGCAAAGAAGACGGATCTCATTCAGGCCATCCATCTTTTGACAATGTCGTGGGATCGAGTGTCCGAGAAAACAATTGAGAACTGTTTCAGGCGCGGTTGGTTCGTTAAAGCAGACGAAGGTGTGGACGTACCGGAATTCGATGAAACAGTACTTGTACCATCCGACATGACTGAAAATGTCTTTGCAGAATGGATGTCTATAGATGAGAACGCCCAAGTGGCTACAACGATGACTGATGAAGATGTATGCCAAGCTGTATCTTGTTCTATTGATGAAAACGATAAAAAAGCATCAAATGAAGATTAAGCCGAAAACTTTGTTGAGAATCCTCCAACTGCTACTGAAATGAGAGCGGCTCTCCGTGTCTTAGGACTCGGGGTGCAACACAGAGGCACTGATGGCGACTTTCGCGAACAGTACAGGTATGAAAGTTTTATCAATAATTTGCTGAGACAAAAAACAAGGCAGACAACTTTGGAAGATTTTTTTTAATTGACCTATTTTAACGATTTGTTTAAAATAGCGTTTGAATAAATCGTTATCTTTTAAATTTGTAAAATTTAAAGTAAAATTAAAATTTTGTGTTTTCTGATACTTTTCATTTATTGTTATCAATCGGTTATTGTTATCAAATAGCATCAGTCCCAAAGTGATCACATTAAGCGGCACCTACTGTATTAATTGTTTTTCTCTTCAACCAAAATTTTTTACTGTAATCTGCTTGCTTTCTTCTTTATTAACTCCTATGTTTATGTTAAGTATTAAAAGTACATTCATTTGAAATTTTGTCAGAGTGTAACAAGCCATGTCAGAAATGAACAGAATCCTGTCTTGCTTCGATTCTATTGATAGTGTGTGGAATAAATATACATCCAAAAACATGCAAATTCTAAAATTGCAATTTTAGCCTTTTTGCCTTTGGGGGGTCACTGCCAGGTTGGCCGGTGACCTTCTCATAGGTTTGCGCCTTTTCCGATTCTTTTATCGAGGGAGGCGGGTTAGGGCTGAAGATCCCTGTGCAGGGTGAAACAGCTGTTCCCTAATCCTCCCCATAATTGAATCGAAAAAGGCATTTATTTATTCTGTGCTAGGCTTTACGTACATTCCTATTAATATTGTCAGCACGTTAAATTCTTTACCTTATTGATTTCCATATTGAAAATATAATCTAAATCAAATTGATGCGGAAATTTAGTGACATAATAGTAAATACAAAACAATGAATTAAAGCATAAGAACTTCAGATCAAAAAGTAATAATAAGAAGTAATGCTGTGCTGGGCCATGGAGTTATACAACTGCACCTTCACCTGTAATGTCAAACAATTCACTGAAAGTATGCAGCTGGATCCCAAATTTTGGTTGTCTATTTCTTTGAAGTAATGATATATGTACTATCTCAACAAAAAATATTATTAAAGGACATTCTTTAAGAAAAATAAGTGATATACCATTAAAATTGTACTGACATTAAAATATGATGAGGGTTTTTCTTAGTACATGAAAAATATCTTATTATAACTTCATGCCTCCTATTGGTATCACAATTATGAAATAATAGATTGATTAATCAGAAAAAAGTTTACATAAAATCAAAGGCTGGTAACTGACAATAAAAGTATCACTAATTTTTACTTTAGTTGACTACTTTTCATCAGTCACATAGATGATTCAGAAATAGCCATGGCTTCTAATAAGTTTGTTCATCCTAGATTCATAGTAAGAATGTTCCTTCTGTTATAATGCATTATATTGATTTTTTTTTTTTAAAATGTAAAATAATAAATAAATTAGAAAAAAAAGCCCTATTTCTAAACCCTTTCTCATTTGAACTGAAAATGTTCGTATTACCACTGATGTTAATCTTTTTTCCTTTTTATAACTGGTAAGTATTAGTGTAACAAGGAAAGGGTTGGTAGACGTTCTAAAGTTCTTCATTGCCTTCCATTCTACCCGAAAATAAAACAAATTTACTATTTGGAACTTTTGTTTTTGATTAAACACATTTTCCATGCAGGTCTTTAGTGAAAATTTTGCTAATGGAAATGGCAAGATTCTGAAAGAAAAACATTTGAAATGAAACAATGAATTTTCATTAAAAGGAAATTTCACAATCATATAATTTGTCTCTTATCATTAAAGGTCTTTTGTGCCTAGCAGTTAGCAGGCTAAGGTTTTTCATTCTGTACTGATTACTGTATTTTATTATTATTTGCTTTGATGGGGTTTCACTTCTGCAAACAAAGAGACGAATCCATAACCTTTGATCTTTTCTGGGCTTATCATCGAGTGAATATCAGGCTGAAGTCATTCAAGGAAGAAACAGCTGTCCCAGATGATAGCCCAAGGCATCAATACAAAATTAATTTGTTTTTTTTTTTTTTACAAAAATTTAATTAACCACGATAAAAAAAAAATCCACAAATATTTCAGGGGTGCAGTATAATAATTAAGATTCTATTTCTAATAATTCTGTAAACATCAAATTCTAACACAAAATAAAGAAGTCAGTATCTAAACCAAATTACAAAAAATATCTAAAGTCAGCAACAAAATCTTAATTAATATTTTTTAATTATTTTCAAATCGATTGAGTATTTAAATTTTATAAAGTCATTGAAAATTATTAAACATAAAATTCACTGTTAACTTATCATAAAGTCTTTATCTTAATTAATTAGAAAAACAAGATTAAATCACCAGTAATCTTGTTCTCATTCTTCTTAATCATTTTTAAGAACTTTCCTTTGCAATAAATAAACAAATAACTACTTTATTGCTTTATTTATAATGTCTAACTATAAAGGCAAACAACTTTTCCTAACAAACCTGAAACTTAAAAGCCTTGTTTGTCTGGACATGATCAAACTTGGCAAGTTAATTTATTAGTTATTGATATTCCCTGGCCTATTTTCTTGTTACAAAATTTACATCTATGTTTCAATCGCTTCTGTGTCTGATCTAATATGATCACAATATCTGTACAACTAAATCAGTTATTTACTAAAAAGTTTTTTGACAAAACTTACAGTAAAAAGGCTTTTTATGATTCTAATATCATTGAATATTTAAATGGCTTATATGAGAAAACATTCTACAGATGAAAACATTTCTCACAATACAATAACTGACTTTTATTCGTGTGATTCTGAGAAAAAAATCCAACAAACAACAAATACAATATTATTCACCTAAATGTCCTTTAATATGACGGTTTAAACTACTTCCATTAAAAAAGTTTTTTTCACAAAACTCACATTTAAATGGCTTTTCACCTGTATGTGATCTAATGTGCTTCGTTAACTCGGATGCTTGAGAAAAGCTTTTTTCACAAAACTCACATTTAAATGGCTTTTCACCAGTA